>QYTT01088104.1:28608-51806 GCA_006980735.1 Dasypogon diadema | reverse complement strand
TATCCAAAGTCGGGACTTTGGCCTAGCGTAAGCCAAAGTCCGAATTTTCTTTGTCGTGTAAACGGGCAAGTCAGAATTTTGGTCTAGCCCCGATTGAATTGGGACTAGGCCTGATTTATTTGAATGCGTGTGTATTTCATTAAGATGCAAACGGTGTCACGTCCACGTCCACTTTGTGCCGTACGGGTAGCCCAGATTTTGGCCTACAACCGGTTTCTAGTCCTGATTTGGGATTATCGCATATACGTAGTCATAGAAGTATGCCATTCGAGCCGCAAAGAGACTAGAGTCGACAAGCTCACCGACTGATGTTCCTCCTACCATGAACTAGTTCGCATAGATTTAAGGGGAAAAAACACAAACAGAGATGTACCTTGCTGGAGCAGAGGGAACTGGAAAAGCTAAGCTAAAGCTGGAAGGCTTTGTAATCAATCTAGAAAAGGAGTTTATGTTGAAAGGAAAAGCTCAGAATATAAATAAGCCCTAACTGAATACAATAAAGAATTTAGAGAGAAAGGGAATACTTGACGACACATCTCTACAGCCACAATAACATGTCTGTTAGGCAGAATAGCCCACTATAACAGCTCTACACCATTTTTTATACAATAAGGAGGCTTTTGTCAATACCCGCTTCTGTGCCACGGAAAAATAATTGACGCGGTCGTGGAGGTGTTAATATTGATAAAGGTATATATGGCGCGGATAAAGGAAGAAATACTAGAATAATCGTTCAGGTCTAAAATAGGCGAAAAGAAATTAAGTTAAATCTCTTTAGGTCGAAATGACTCAATGGCTCTACGAGCCGGACGACCTCAAATGCAAAAAAGAAAAAAAAATGTTTCAATGAATTTGAATTTGAGTAGGCTAACCAATAATTCATGTTCGCAAGACGACATTTCAATTCTTGTCATTTTATTATTGGTAATCGGTGGTGTGGTATTTACGGTTCAAGAGTCAGAATACTTGATTATAATAAACAGGGATAAATTTAATTTTATTGTGTACGAAGTAATGTCACATTAAATGCTACCTCAAGATGAAATTGTGTGTTCTTTAAAAGACAATTCTTGTTTCGTTTACTAAGCTGTAATTCACAGTCACAGAGGAAAAGGCACTGCCCTCGAATTCTTCACCAAATTCTGGGAGTAATTTGATTACTGGGAACTGTAATGCAGACCTTAAAAGGTCACGAAAGGAAAAACCTGGACACTTTGTTCATACCATAAGCTCCTGAAAAACACCTAAAGCATGTAAATTTCAGGCTAAGCTTTCATTAATATGATAAGGACCATTATAACCTTTGTCCTTTTGGTTGGGTGGCGGACATTTATTCAAATAATATCACAATTTTACCTTCACAAAATGCAGAGGTTGATCTGATGAATATTTATTGAAATTGTTCCCGAAACCAAAGAAATATTTTAGAACCACAAAAACAATCATTCTAGCATCCAAGCGAATTAAATTAAAGCCAAATTAAAATTTAGAAGTTGTAACTTTTGGAAACTGCGGAACAAAAAAACTGAAATTTCTCAGTAAAGTAACAAGAATCAGAGAAGAGGCTTGAGTGGAAAATGTTGCAATGCAGTTAGCGGAAAGGACACCTCAATTATGTAATGTAATGTAAAACAATGGGAAATGTCCAAGGCAAAGTCTTTTCGTGGTACAGAAAAACTCCCTGTCTTATAAGATGGAAAAGTGCAGAGGTTACTCTCCATCAAGTTATTGATTTTTAGTTAATAAATATTGACGTCACGTCCAGCCATTAATCCAACTTTTAAAATTCTCTGCTAAATAGAAACATTTTCTAAACGCTCCACCGATTTAAAGGTAATAGCTAACGCCTCGTTCTGTGCTTTTTAAATAATTGATTTGGAAACCACTTTGAAGGAGTACTCTATCAGTATTAAATCTCTAGAATTTTAATGATGTTAAATTGCCGATGGAATTATTATTCTTTTAGACGGTTTTCTGCATTTGTCACGTGAATCTTTTTCCTCTTAATAACATAAAGTTTAATTAAATTGGTTTTGAATGTGAGAATTACAGAAACTTGTGGTACTACTAAAAAACGATTTCCTTTAAGAAAAATGCAACAATTAACTCTTACAAACTTTAAAAGTCAGTCAGGCAACAACGAATCAAACAACATTTAGTTCAACTTTACGGAAATCACAATATAATTAAATTCAAACACAGTGAAGCCTTCAAAATTAATTAAATCGTTACCGAAGTAACTTTCAATTAGCACTTTCAACACTTTTACAATTCATCAAAGAACCACAAAATTCCACTTACCTTGAAAGAGCTGCATTCATGTCGAATTTGAGCATTCGACCCGTATCCACGTGAAATACGTACAACATGTTTACGATTGGGTCGTCTTTTGGCCGCAAGATGGAAAACGTCAGGAGTTTCTATTCACACTACCTGTTGTAATTAATTTTTAAAGAATATCCTCGAACAATCATAGGCGCGGACATAAATATTCTTTTATATATGGATAAACTGAGAAAACCGGGAAAAAAAACCGCCCACGTCAGGCAATATTATCACGACGAACTGAAGTATACTTCACACTTAAATTTCGATCAATATTAAAAGACTTGTGTCATCCTATTTCCGTTTATATCATCGGAATTGCATAAAAAATATTTTTACCTACAGATAATTACGATTTGTTACGTTATCGATTTGCATGTGATAAAATAAATTTCAAGGAAACGACTTCCTTGCAAGCAATTTATCGTTTTCAATTTCTTTTTCACGTGAATTGCCTTTTTTTTTGTTATAATATCTACTTTCACTTTACGTTGTCTTACGTACTAAATACACGTGCAGCTCTTGCTTTCTATTTTTGATGATAAAAATACTTTAATGGAAATTTGTTTTTTTATTTCAAGGACTGACGAAAAAAATCGGTGCTAATCCATTTGGGAAATATCGTATTCTTGGTAAGTAACCGCTGAGAGGAGTTTAAAATTCACAAACAAAAGATCTCATTCATTAACGTTGGTGCATCTTCTGGAAGAAAAAAAAATAAAAAGATAATTAGAACTTCTTTTTATATAAATATGTAAGAGAGAAATTTTAACAGTTTCTTGATGAAAGTTTAGGGGTTATAAAATATTTTGATGAGTAAGAGCCTCAGTACCACAATGCCCAAAAAAAACACAAACATACAATTATATGATAAATCTGCACAAAGTTGAAAACATATATATCTGAAATAGATAAACCATTCTTTCGGAATGAATTGAAAATTTCCTATTCAATCGTTAACTTTGTTTAGAATTTATATATAAAAGTTTACAGCCGATATACCGCAAGGTATACTGATCTCTGGCCTAGTTTCACTTAATATTCTGTTTTCCGTCACTTTAAATCCCATAATGCCAGTACTCTTAATCTTTATCGTTCTATCAACTGATTTAATTAGTACTTAAGTTTGCCAATTACAATAAATTTTGTGCCATTCAGTTTAACACTCATGTGCATCATTTATTTTCCAGTCCGTCTAGAAATATGTACAGAAATATATGCATTTTTCAGTTTAAAAAAGAAACAAGATGGAATGATCGAAACCTATAAAACCCATGTATGTGTACTCTAAAAAACATATAAACAAGGCAACTAACACAAATAGAATTTAACTGCGCTGAGTTCAATTTTTATTACTACATATTAAATTTTGTTTTTTTTTTCCACGGGAAATGAAAGTCTACAATCATCTAATCTATCTAATCGCAGCACTCTGTGGAAGTTTAGAAAGGCATGACACACTGTATCCTGTTTTATATATTTTTTACATTACCATGTCGTCGAGATGAAAGTTTTATATTCCCTTCCTTCTAGATTCTTTAAGACCTATTCAGAAGCAATTATATACCTCAGGAGAAGCAATAAGCTTACTTCCCTTTCAGTTCTTCAGAAACAGGAGGAGTCAGCTTTTTGCTTTACAGGTTACAATATCCTTAATTAAGGTGCGAATAGTAAATTTAACAAACTAAAGCTTTTACACTTTTTTATTACTTCCTTCTACCCAGCAGAAAATGTAACCATTACTAAATTAATTCTGAAATCAATTCCAGTAAAGTGGAGGTAATCACTAACTAGATTATAGATTCGATCACATTATTTATCATTGGATGTTATAGGTGGTAATGAATTACAAAATGCATTACCCAAAATCGGTTTTCGACTTCAAAAGAGAAATGCATAATTTGGTCTAACTAATTACATTCCTGCATTACTTTTCAGCTAATGTAATGCAGATGGTAATGGCTTAAAAAGCTGTTAAGTTCGGTGAGTACTTCTAGTTTACCTAATTTCCTGTTGGGTAGCTTTTTATTTCAGTAATTATGAAGGTATTATACATATGACTACCACTGACGGAGCTTACGATTTATTCTGAATATAGTTTCGTTGGGAACGACTAACTCAGTTTCCTGCTATAGGAATAAGCAAGTGACAGCTTTCGCTCCGAATTCAGAAACAAACACAAATGATACAAAGCCATGTAAATTAGTCTATCACGAACATTTTGCGTTACCTTACCACTCCTTTCATTACCATGACCTACTGATGAAAATATTCATAATCTGTTCATCGGTAGCTCGATTTCCTAATGGGACATGATGCTTCGCTTCGATTTTTTTTTGCCAAGCTTCATGGAGTCGTCGGTGTTTGATGTGTAATGGTTTTTCGTCAATGAAATTTGTTTTATTTTTTAGGCTTGAAACTTTGTCATGCATGAATGGGATACTCTGTATGTAATGATTAAGGGGACTAAGTTCCATAAAAGGTTGATTTTTTTAAATTAAAAGTGCGCTTTCTGGTATTACTGTGGATTTTGCTTAATCTCTGAGACCATTCTTTGTTCTAATCTACTCTTTGACATACAATGTCACTCTATCACTGAATACCTTCCGTTCTTATTTTTTTCCTAACTCAAATCATCATTATTAAGGCTGATAGACATCCGATACAAGTCAATCAATCTTCTTGGAAAATAAATTTGAATTTTATTTTCACAAACGTTTTTTTTTGCCAACCAACGTTTGACTTACTTTTCCACATAAAAATCGAATTCCAATCACTTCTTACCGGAAGTAAGTATCTCTTAATTTCTTTGCCAGTTACTGCTCCAGAAATCAAAATATCAGAGAAATCCCCAAATTTATTATCATCAATCAAATCCATAAATTGCTTGATTTAGTGAAGTACACCAGAATACGAAATATCGCTCTCAGCAAGAGGCAGACGAAAGCTGCCAATTCATCAAACGAATTAGCAAGAAGTTCAGTGGCCACACGAAGCAAAGTCAGGTGATAAATTACGTCGGCGATATCAATCAGTCTTCACTAATCGTTGAAGGGAAATCAGAAAATAAAACTTAACAGTCTTGCTTAAATCTGAATACTCTTCAGGTCCCCGTGCCAAGTTTCGTGATACCTAATTTCACCTATGTCCCATCGACACAAGGAAGGTGCAGGGCGCTGAACACAAAGGAAGATCAAGTAAATGAAATGAAGGAAGAGAGAGGGTGGCGGTGTGGGGTGGGACCGTATTCCATTTCATTTGACAAAGAGCTTCTGAGAAAATTTTTGAGAGATTCCCATGTATGGCATGGCATGCCAAGAAATTTCATAGCCAACGAATCGTCGAACTGAAAAAGGACGATAACAACAGTTCATTGTTAGGGAAATCAATGAAAATGGAATTCATGAACCCCTTCCCGGTAACGGTCACCGGCCTTCACCTTGTCTTCACTGCCCTCTTAAAATTCTTGAAATAAACCGGACAGTGGGGCAACGTTTGTCCTTGAAATTATTCTAATCTTCACTATTATACCCGGACTAGTAATTCTTTTGATATTTTCAAATTAATTAAGGAAAAAACGCTTGGACATGCACTGAACAGCCGCAGCAACTCGTTTTTGGAAGTGACGGCATAATTACTGATGCGGAAAGTTTCTGCTACTATGTCCATGATTACTGTTTAAAAAAAAACAACACAACACCCAGAAAAAAACGCAGCTATCAGCATCAAACTATAGAGGTTGACGCCCTCGGGACGAGTACAAAGGAAGCCAAACATTTGAGTGATTTCGAACTTTTGATTTAGGGGGAAAATTACAAAACCGCCGGGTTCATTATATTTAGAGCCCAGTTCAAGGTGAACGCATAGTACAAATTCCCGTCAGCCTTGAAACAGATTGTGATTGTGATGCCGAAGTAAATCGAGAGATAAAATTTTGTGATTGCTGCGAAGCTTTTCATTGGGTAACAAACCCACACTATACATTTCTCACCTCTACGTGCACGGTGGAAAGGTGTCTCTGAAGTAGTTGCCAACTTTGTCTAAATCAAGATATGTTCAGATTTTCTTGTCTGAATTGAGTTTAATGGAAAATTTAAAGTTCACAGCAATCAATACAGTTCAATTCACATTATGGCCTCACCCAGACTTTCGCTTTCTATCAATAATCCCCCCCCGGGTAATTACCTAAGACAGGGAAAGATATTTCCTTCTGTTCCGCACAAATTCCGGCCAAGAATCCTTCAGCTTCTTCGATTTTGTAATGAAATCCTGTTGCACTCCTTATTCTGGGGCGCTAATCCTTGAAGACCAACAATTACCGCCCATAAGTGGATATGAGCATAGCACATTATCGGATTTGCTCCGCGCTTCTCTAGCACAATTCGTATCAAATGCTCTTCCAATCACTGAACCAAACTAATCGCGTTATGCACGCATCGCGCTCCTCGTTTGGAAATCAGACTGTTAAGTAAAGATTGTTTGGCCAGATAATGCGCGTCATAGTCTACATTTGACCGAATGCATGGAAAGCTTTCAATGCCACTATGGAAACAGACTGCCAGCAGTTTTGTATTGTTATTAATCGATTTCTAGATAAGGAGCTGGAATAATTCTTCCTTTTATGTCGGTGAATTCAGTTGCACCTTTAACACGACAACCGTGCACTCCTCTCCCTCACAGGGAACAGTATAGCTATTATTAATGTAAAAACGCCGACGACTGATGAGTGATTGCCAGCAACAATTAAGTGACCTTGAATTCTTTTGCCCCCAAATGTCGCAATATCTAAAGACGTTCAAATTAATTTCTTGATAGAAGTTGGGGGCTCAAAATCGGAAATTTTACGCACTAATGGAAAAGCACGAAAAAGGCAGGGAGGCTAATTCAGCCAAAGGCGAAATTGTGTAACCGAGTCATGCACTACCTCCAATTATTCTTCGGAACGTACAGTGCGGCTCAAGGTAGGAAGTTATTAGAGAAGCATACGTGCCTCTCTTTGAGCTTTGGGGCACCAGTAAAAGTCATATGGGACCCCCACTTAGTGAAATCACTTCCAAGTTTAGCGACGCAATTAACAATGCTTCATTAGTTTTATATGTTTGGATGTATCTTTTGGAACACCCCAGCCGCTGTGGCATGACATGCAGAAGGCTGGAACTTATTGCCATCCATTTTTAATGGGGTCGATTTATTGCTCGCAAAACTGTGTCCATCGATTCAGTCACTGCTGATAGTGCTGTGCTGATGCTGTGTTGTTGTAGACTTTGTGTCTCAATTCTAGCGACGAACGCTATTCGAATTCATGACAGGTTCTGTGTATCAAGCCGCCAGCGCTGATATATAATTTATGGAATTAATAATTAGCAATTGTGAGCACTTTGCCATTTGTTGCTGCAGTCGAGTTTTGTAGTTGCAAATTACAAGGAACCCGAATAGCAATGAGTTGACCTGCCATGAAAAACTTATTTACACACTTCGGAGGGTTTGGATCGAGTTCGAGTAGGGGGGGAAATTAGAAAATGTTCTCTAGAGTAGAATTGTGTTTTTATTGATGTCACCAGAAGTGGCAATGGTGGTTAATTGGATTGTTGTGATAACCCCATCGGAGTAGTTCACTTGACCACATTGTATTTTTCCGTGCTCCAAATAAGTAAACAAAAATGAATCTTTTTGAGCGATATGAGAGTACTATGAGCATTTAAGGAGTTACTTTTTGAAGCGCTAGTAGTAATCTCGCATGCGCCAAGTGTAAAATAATACCTATATTCGTCCTCATAACTACCTACACTTGCTGTCGTTGCAAATCGGAACACTATTCTTACCACACAATTAGTAACCCTGTTTGGTCCTTCGAGCCAAATTTTGTTTGCTTGATTGTTGCAATATCTTTTCCTTGATAAAATTTACGAGCTCACAGTTGAACGAGTTCCTTTATTTCTGATATCCAAAGGGAATCGAATTGAATAATGAGGACCCTGTCTTCACTGACTCTAGCTGAAGCGTACTTGGACATACTTTTCCTATGCACTAGGATTTGAGCAATCTCTTGATCTTGATCAGTACTTCCGACCGGGAGCTGACACCACAACAAATAGACGGAAAACTAAAGATCGATTTGTGGATACTACTACTCTACTCTTCTCTTGTTATTCCTTACTTTACTTCACACTCTACTTTACTGTTGTCGAACAACCCCACACATGGCATTTCGTGCAGATTTTTGATGGTGATCGAGAGTCTTCAGAATGGTGTTAAAAACCGCCGCTGTAGGCGGATGAGAATCAGAACGTGGGTAAACGCTGGAAATTCCGATTCTTCCACGGCTTCAAAATTGAGCATGAATGGGCGCTGGTAGCTGCTTAATCCGTGCATTTTTATATCCAACAAAAACAATAGGCAAACTCATTCAAAAACAGTAGGCAAACCAGCTACCAGCGACCATCCATGCTCCATTGTGTAAGCACCCCAACAGAAGCCTTGACGACCTGGTGTACACCCTGTAAAAACCCATTCTGGAGGTGCAGTTTCGTTTTGGAAATATAACAGACAATTCATCAAAGCTGTGTCCAACTACTAAAGCCAGGCTTGCTAGCTGATCACACCACATATGCTGTAGGAATCGAGTTGATAGGAAACGAATATTCGGTTACTGAGCCAATTTTTGATGTATCGTCTGTTTTTTTTTTACTAGCCGCAAAACAGATGTTGGTTCTAAGCAATGTATTAGGTCTGTGCTTATTTGTGCTTTAGTTATCGCGTGTAATAATCTGTCGGCCTTGTGGAACTGTTTCAAGCTCACTTTATTCTGGGTCCCAGGTCACAGTGGCGTAGAGGAAGGGCTCAAATCTGGGTATTTCTCTAATGAACAGACCTTTAGAATTGGCAAAGAGAGAAATCTAGCGACAAAACAGAGCTGTAGCAATATCATAGCTCTCATGACAAAGCACTGCCTCTTTGGCAAAGGCATACAGAAGAACACATAGGTGCTTCTTTCAACGATTTCTGCAGAAGCTGTACGGACGAAGAAGAAGTTGAAAATATCGAATACCTTCTCTACGCTTGACCAGACCAGGGAAAAGCGTACTAAGCGAGTACTTATTCAGCTCACTGGGGGGAACTAGCAAACAAAAAGTTAATTGAAGTGGTAGGATCCACTAACTGTTGTAGTTGGTTCCAGTTTTCAAGAGTTCCTTTTGGTGAGATTCCGTGTTGCGTGGCATCACAATTCAACATTTTGTAGTAAGTGTAAGACACTAGGATTTCCGTACGGCTGCCACCCTTCCTAATCCCACCTAACCTATCGTGCGTAAAGAAATTGAACATAATTGAGGATTAATTATGCCGCCTCTATCTGGGGAAGAAAGGAACGTCGAAATATTACGTTTTCATAGCGTGCTCATGATTGCAGGATTCTGGACAGGCACTTGTCAAGACTAACAGAGTCAAGAGTGCTGCCCCTGACCGAATTTTACGTTTAGTTTGGGAACGTAAGATTTTTTCCAGTTATCTTAGGGTACATGGTTGATAACTATGTTTACCGTGTATTTACTGTTGTAATATTTCCAGCAAAAACAACAAGAATGTGGTCAACACTGCTATCAATGAGCAGCTACGTTTCGTATTGCATGTGCCCTTAGAACTCTGAGCTTTGTAGAATTAATCATTGATTGATTTCAGTATTCATATGACCTAGAAGCCTTTGTGGATCCACATATCTCCCATTCGCTTATTCTCCTATATGAACTACGTCTAAAGTACTGACGTACAGAATGAATGACTAAAGACAAATGTAGAAATCGAAATACTGAAATGAATTATTGAGTTCGTAAAAACTGTTAAAGGGTTAGCACTGCTCCAAGGAGTTTGATGATCCCTACATCTCCAGACTCTTCTGCTGCACCTTTCTTAGGCGTAGCCTCAAATATGCTAGTCCGGTCTGGTTCTGGTCTCCTTCCTATATAGTTCACATTAATCGTATTGAAATCGTCCAACGAAGGTTTTCGAAATTCTCACCTTCCCTTCCTTTTAATTCCGGATATTCAAAAGTTTCGACAACGCTAACTGACGTCATTTCAAAAGAAGACGCTGATAAGTGTTTTTAAAAGTTTGAAGATTGCTACACAGAAGTGAACTACGTAGTACGCTACACCTTACAGTGAGTTAGTGAGAAGTAGTCATCTCCCTTCTTCGAGTGAATTCCCTGGACTTTTTTACATTTAGTTTTTATATAATTTCAATATTCAACAAGCCTATTTTGTGATGCTGCCAAAGTTCAAGCGGAATGAAAAATCCTTGATAACAAAAAAGATTGGATTATGAGACTGAATAAAGAATGAGATAATGGGCAAGTCTTGGACGGAGAACAACGTCGTATTATATTATGACAAAATGGAAAAATTACTTGTCTATGTTTACAGGTGGTTAAAAAACCTGTTTATATAATAATTAATCAATTTTAATGCAAGAAATCGTGTTTTTTTAAAACATTTCTAGGAACTCAATTCGTATACCTCAGCACGATGGAATTCGTTGTTAAAAAGGAAACCTTCCTTGCTGTGTCCGGTCTCTTCCTTTTTACTTGTCTAGTTTTAGACGCATTTATTTTCATGAGTTTACGGCGCCCATATTTCTAAGAACCTGTTTGTAATTCTGATTAATAGTGATCGATATCTCGTCCGAATTGCGACCTTTTTTTGACTATCGTATTACACATTTTGTTATTGAAGCCATAGCATCATCCTCCTCAGTTCTACTTTGCTCTTTTACTCTAGGCTATCTTTAAGACAAGAAATTCTTAGAAGGCAATCCCAAAGGAACCCCCTCATCCTTCTTTGTACCCGACCCAACCAAATCACAATTTTCTATTAAAGCTTTCTGCCAAATACATCCGCCTTGGACATTCCCAGGACAATGACCTCATATTTTACCCCCGCACGAAAAGCGTATAAATATAGGAGTGAGTCCATCGAACCAAGTTAACCACCGATTCCTTGTAATGTAACTTAACTGCTGGCTGCTATACCCATGGGCTGTGGCATGCGCAAATCAACATAAATCACACGCATTACACTTTCTTCTCCTCTCATTATCTGGAATAAGCTGAAAGCCATCCAACCAAGTCTAAGTGCTCGGAAAGTCGAAAAGCAATTTGCATTTCTAGCACGAAAGAAATTAAGAGTAGTTTGGGGGAGGCGTGTAGTTCAGATCAGAAACTTTTCACGTACTTAAAACGAAATTTCCAACTCGAGAACTTCGTCATCGCTGGAGGATTTCTCCGGGAGTCCTTATAGAGCGAAAGTTCCCTCTATTTGGCCGCCTTTTGAGGACACTTCAGCACGCTCCATATACACCACCACTGAATCCGTGAAAATCAGCGCCATTTGGTACACTGTATTCAGTGTAAACAAAAACAAGGCGGCAGGGCCAGGAATCATTTACCCAGTGGTTGGAAATGTGAGCGGGGTAAGCGCGTGCATTGTGCAAGGGGTCGATATTTTCAACCGTTGCTTGCTTTTGTTTTTCCGACATTCGCTTCGCCTCAGGCACATTTTCCCTTCACAAAATCGATAAAAGGAAATGTGCAGCACGCCACTGTCAGTCCATTATCTGCAGATAGCAAGCCTAACACCAACGGATTACCTACCACTATCCATCGGGAAGAGTTGCTCCTTGTTCCCATACCCCTAGAGAGGGTAAATGAAATTTACCAGCAACAAGAAGACCCAATTTTAGGAAGAGGAGAAATGGTTTGTTTCCATCATACTATGAATCGCGTTCACACAGAGGCAAACACCAGTTTGTCCACAAAACACTATCACCCTCCAGGAAGAAAAAATCACAACAACAAAAGTCCAGGCTATTGCTTACCAGTTTTATGCCCCCGTGGACTGGATCAACCAACTGTAACCACTTCACTTTTATTGAGCACGATTATAGCGAGCCGTGAAAATGATTTTTAGTGAGATTTTCACATATTTCCTTTGAGAACTAGCGGAAAATCCACCCGACCCGACGACCAGCTACGTTTCGATTAAAATGTCACTCCGCCACAAAACAACTGGGGACGCACACCTGTGCAGAGGAAAATGCCAAAGAATACCTATTTGCCTCGCACACAATGTAACATTAACTCAGCGAAAATTGTATGAGGCAATGGCAAGAGAAGCTATGCTGGTTATGCTCAATGATTTAAGAAGGAAACCATTCAAGAATCGAGAGGAAAAGAGCTGGGATGGTAGATATCAACCTGCTCCCTGCTGTTATGCGAATGCGACTATTGCGTACTGAACGAGTTGCCAGTGGTTTGTTGTTCGATGGATTCATGGTACAGATCTTGAGGAATTCTTGTAAATATAAAAAGATAGGAACCGATAAGTCCCAGGAGATACTTTTCTACTTATGAGTGCTGTAAGGAAAGTTCTCTCAGTAGAATATTATGAAACATGAAATTTTGTTGGTTTGTTTTCTTAGGCAAGTATTGTAGTAGGGGTCCCTCCTAAAGACCTTTCCATCTTTTTCAGTATCCTAAATACTTCCCCGTAATCTAACTGACACAAATCTATTCCTTTTTTATTGTTCAAAAGGGACGCAGAATATCGTCGGCTTCGGTACGGGGTATCTCAAAAACGAAAGGAGAGGAGGTGACTACATGTGATATATCAAACTAAAGGAAAACTTATGAGGATTCCAAATTATGCAAGAAAAATACATGTTAATCACAGCTTTTTTGAGAAATGTGCGTATTTATGTGAAAAAGGGTGGAAAAGTTCCAAAATCTTGACTTTGAAAATTCGTAGCTCCTAAACGAAAAGGAGCAGGAGGATGGGTATGCACTTTGTATACAGAGCTGTTTTTATATTGAATTTGGAGATCGAGCTTAGAGCTGAAATATTCACGGTTAGCGTTGGGAATTGCGCACATAACCTTGCAGGATGCAAGATAGAAAGTCGCGATAGTAAAATTCCTCACATCAACATCAGATAAATTAATTTTGGATAACGTACCACAGGGATCAATGCTTCACCCTATTTTATTCAGTCCGTCTACCTCAAGTATTTGGAATTTTTTGGAATTTTAAGCTAATAGCGCACAATTCTAGCCAACTGAATCACTTGAGCACGTAGATAGTAATAGGCAGAAGCTACCGATGAGTGCTTGCAAACAAAGTCAAATCAAGACGGAATACAATAGTAGTCTTTAAGAAATCTTGAACTGTGGTGCTTGAATAATGTAGTGAACCCTAAATTTCTATGTCTACGCGATAACTATTCAACTATGTTGAGAATTAGATACTTCTATTAGAATTTTTCTCGTGCTTCAAAAATAATAATCACTGACTTCATCGATCCATTAAGGATCATAGCCATAGATGCCACTGTACCTGCTGATTAACATTGATTCCTTGATGTATACTCCAGCTTAGATTGTTTATTTGATTTACGACACTATCCACCTTTCGAATACACTTTAGGCAAATTCCACATTTCTCTGAGATCTACTGTAACCGTAATGTGATCGTAATTTTTACTGTGTTGCGGCTGAAATGCCTCAAGAACTGGACCATTACAATAACGACGCTATGAAAACCATAAAAATGAGCGGATACAAAGCACATAAAGGCCCGGCCATTTTACATGTTTACTCAGATGGAAGCAGTCATGGTTCATATAAACATTAAATGGATGGAGATAAAGCATTCGGTCGTTATTTGCATTTTAATCAGTGAACATTTCTCGTTACCGACTTCATAACAACGAAGGCAAATTAAATTTAGATTAGGGAATTTATTTAGAACCGTTGCCAACACTAAAAGTACGTCTAATGCTCACGCAACGCACTTTTCAAAACTTAGCGAAATTTGAAGCAGTACAACTCCGATAAGCCCCTGCGAAACTGAGTGGGAGAGAACATCAACCAGTCATCGTTCTTTGTGTTCTACGCGAGTTGCCAGATTTCCTTCGGTAACAAAATGGTGTTTATACTCTTATTGCCATATTGTGGCTATTTCACATTTCCTGCTAAATTCTTTTGTCAGAGGGACAAGAACAACCCAGTAGGAGAATGTTTTTATGCCTCGTAAACCTGAACTCATCGAGATTTGGCCTCTGCTAATTATGCTGCTGCACCAAACAAAAGTACGCACACATTAAAAGCCAAGCATTTCTCAACAGTGTAAACACACGACGCTTTCACTGTGTGCTGGGGAGATGACAATTTTCACCCAGTGGAAAAATTACCAAGAAATCGAGTCGCAATTGCTCTACATACCAATTTTAGTGCTATGCCATTCCAAATTCACAAAATTCACTCACTTCAGTCCCCGAAAATGCCACACACAAGCACTGTTCAGCCCCAAACTATGAAATTCCGCTTGCCCTGACCGTTCACCGAACATCAGATGATTCACTGCAGACGAAATTTGCATCACTTTTCTAATCACAGAACGAAACCGATTCGTTCGTCTCCACTTGAATTTAACTTGGAAAAACGCACAAAATAGCCCAGCCAGCTGCAAATTGTCCGACACCGAAATTTAAACTTTCTGTCCTACCCAATCGAAGGTACCAAAGCGATAAAACTGGTCAATGCAGGAAGCAGCGCGAGATTGAGCGAAAAGCGACAACACAAAATCAAAATGGCATCGTCAACACACACAGCTGTTCGATTTTTGATATCTCTTCTAAACCTTACAATGTTACAATGATTTTAACTTAAACCTGTCATTTACAATGCGTTCCAAACTAAACCTTACAGTTGGAATCAGCTGGTAATGTTTTCATTTTGTTCGTCGAACGGAGGGGAAGAGGAGATAGCTCTGATCTTAATCGATTGCAGCGCCACAGTTTTGTTTGCTTTTGTGATTCTGTGGGGAATTAATTCTGAGGTGAATTTTCTGGGAATTTTCTCATCGAACTTTTAACGGAATTCCGATTATTCTTTGGAAATTCAATTCAAAACAATGTGCGATAGGTAGGTAGTTTTAGAAATTGCATTTAAGTGATTAAATTGAGCAAAAAATTAAATAAATTCAATTGTCAAAATGGGAGTGAGTTAGAAAACTGCTTGGCTGACATTTCGCAATGGCATCATAATTTTATTATTGGAGACGATTTTAACGTGAATATCCTTCTTTTCTTGATTTTTTAACAGATCTTGGTGAAGAGCTGAAGTACTATGGCGACTTATACAATGCAGAGAGCGAAATTTACTACTGGTCGTAAAAAGGTAAACGCTCTCATTTAAATGATTACTACTTCTAGTTCTTATATTGGATTTTTTTGCAGTAATAAAATTAACAAAAAAACGCCAATAGGAAAGCTATTAACCGAAAATGTTTTGAGGGCGTCCTCAAAAGATACCGTCGAGCTTAGCGAGGGAAATAAAAAAATCGGGAAAATCGTTGCATTTGGAAGATGATTGTGTTAAATAAAAACAATTGATTTGTATGCTTAATGTATGGAACTGAGAAAACATCCAAATAAGCTTTTGCGGAAAGCAGACACATGGTCAAACCTGCGTAGGTCACAGATAAATTGAATGCCATCAATAAAACCAACCTCAAGTTTATGTGTGCACGAGCTGTGTCCATTTTAGAGAAAACAGAGTAACCATAGATAAAGTAAGGTAAGATCAAGGCTCGCATAAGTTTTAAACAGATATGAGTGGGCAATGTGCTAACTAACAGCCACAACCTACGCAACTCAGCATAAATTTTACTAATGGTCAGGTTGACATTATCACAGCATTTCATATTTCGATTATGGTATAAGTGGAAGCAGGATCATCATCCTGGGAACTTTTTCCTGTGAGCTGAAATGCGCCACTATGCCTATCCCACGTCTACTAGAGATTATGAATAATCATAAGAAAATGTATCTATTGCACTCCAAATCGAAACCAATTAAAATCTTGCAAAACGAAACGAACACAGATCAATTGATCCACTTTTAAGCCAAGAAATTCAAAAAAGATGAGCGAAGCTTATCTATCGCAATTAAATTTGTTGGGTTCAAAAAACTCATCAAAGATATCTTAGTCATCAAATTTCGTACACAAAAATCATAGAAACTGATTGACTAGTTCTTGGCTTATCCTGACCACATTCATGACGTTAGATGTACACACGATTAAATTTCTGCCTAAAAATAGCCCTCCTCAGCGATGATTACACTGCAAAGTCCGTTGAAGTACTGAAATAGAATTGTTGACCTCTTCGTGTTTTCCCTACTTTGCGCAGATGAAAAACTAAGATTTTAACGGAAAATAGTTTCCTGTTTACGAATCGCAATCCATTTACGTAGCTCACAGCAAAGATCACCTGCCCTTGTGCAGAATCATAGAACGCTGTTGAACTCTCTGGAAGATATCCACTCAAGACTTGAGGTGCATGTAAACAAAAACAGCGGCTGACTAATAATTAGATAAGGTGGACGGGTTGCAGAGTTGTACACAGTGCGCAATTACGTCCCTGCATTGATTTTATAAATAGTAAACAACTTGCAAATTCGCGTCCAAATTTAACCTATTTCTTTTGAATGTGGAGTCTCGGAAATTGTGCAAAACACTTAACACCTCTTTCGGCCCGGGGCTGTTTACTTCTATGGCACTCCGTTCTCTATTTTCCAGAAAGTCAACAACCTCGTTCCAGGCAAACAATTCGAGTGCAGATCATGCGCAAGCCTGCGATCTACAAAACAACAAACAACACCTATGACGATGATAGCGATTCATTTTCTATAATGATTTCGCAACAACAAGCAACTATTGCCCAGGTTCTATGTTACCTTATGATCCTTGCTCAAATTAAGAGCACCGAAAGTAAAATTAAAGCTCGATAGATGCAATGAGGCGAGATAGTGACGAACACTTTAAAATCATTGCGTCAGCGTCACATTTACATGAAGCGATCTTGCCCGAGATGCCTACTCTTAGGCTATCCGTCACTGATCTTTGATCTACGGAAGACTTACATGATTCTGGTGCGGCACTCCCGTGTAATCCAGTAATTTGCATCACAGCAAAGACTTTGGTCACTTTTTTCTTTTATGCGCACAAATTCACTTTTAAATCACAGAGAGATCACTGATCAATTGACGCAGTATAGTAGACGATGCGTGTTGCGTTTCTGCGCGAATAATTCTTCCTACGAGAGATACTATATAAAGTTAGGCGCGATATTTTGATGTTGATCGTCCAACGACTTATTGAATACTACAGAATTGGCCCCGAGTCCGATCGTTCACGTTTGCTGTTCACTACTTTTATTGACGATAATTTTGCGCACATGTGTGGCGAAGTGTCTTGCGCATTTTTGGCGTTATCACAGATCGGAATGAGTTTACTGATCAATGGGCTAAGAAGGCCGTTCGTTGTCTTTAGCACAAGCCGATGAATGTCTCACTCTCACACGAAACTACGAAACTAGACAGACTGGCACGTGGTTCCGCGTAGATAGGCCGATAGGGCGGTTTATTTGGGAGGTTCGCGTGTACGAAATGGGTCAATAAAAATGATCCATACATTATTCATGGAGTACGATTAGAGAATCAACAGACGCGCTCATCAAATCGGAAGAAGATGTGCCGATTGATTATTCGTCGCAAGGCAGATGTAATTCATTTGCTTAGGTATGATCTGCTTGAAAAGTGTCTATGGAAGTTATTTGAAGGCGTAGTTTGTTAAGATGTGAGTGTTACTTCCCTATTGAACATTTTATTATCACAACACAACACTTTTAGTTTGTTATCTTCGGACATTAACCTATCAGAAACTCGACTACCAACCAATCTTGAAGATAGTAGTACCGACTACTACTTTTCTATAGGTTTAGGTGGTTTCTCACAGGTAGAGGTAGTATTACAATGTCTGATCTATCGTGGAATGAAAACAAAAATATGATTTTTTTCTGTTTTGGAGAAGAGAAAGGATTAGGTGCGTCAAGGGAAAGAATACTGAAGGGGATTCCCAATCCTCCCTTGGTGGGATTTTAAGTTCAAACTCTGAGGCAATCATAACTTTAGATAGATGATCGTTGTTTGTATTAGAGGCCGAGGCAACGGTTGACAGCACATCGTGGAATGCAGGCGTTTTATTTTTAAAGACTTCCACCATACAGCGGCTCCATGGGTAAGGGTGGGTCGGATGGCCCTGGTATATATAGCCATTTATTTTTCGTGGTATATGTCCCCAAGTTCCTCTTCGGCAGGTTAATAAAGCCTTATAGGCCTTACGCTCTCTTTCCTTCTCATTAGCATACTACTGAATCTCTTCCTTGTACCATGAGAAACCTTTCCAGATAACCCCTTGTACCAATTATCGATAAGCGAGTAAAACCTGATGTCCGATCATGTATCACGATTTAATCGTTATTGAATCGAATGTGACAAGACGAGACACGATAAGGAAAATCAATTACTACAGAAAAAAAAGACTTAATAAAAAAAGCCAGTGAAGATTATAAAAGATTTTTTTATTTTTAAGTATTTCCTCTTGATTTAGTTTGTCGATAGCAAAACGGTTGCTTTAGTTTCGCTTACAAAAATTTTTAAATCTCCAAATGAACAACAGTCAAACGGCAATAGATTACTAAAGATTTAACAGTCAGTAAATTCTCTTACATAGCAACTGAATAATTCTTGAAAAACATTCTCTTGTTGTGGAAAAAGAAACGTTTCTCTATTTCAATAAATTCTGGATTTAATAAAGCAGAGTAGACTGACTAAATTTATTTAAGTCCTTAAAATTAGCCTCGTAGTAGATTAAAGAGCGTAAAAAAATTTTTCGTTTTCTTCTTTAATTTTAGCTTTATATTAACATTTAGTTTTTTGTTGTTTGTAAGGAGTTTTTCTTTTCTTTACGAATTAATTTCTTTTTATTTTGAAGCACTAATAATTTAGTTATCAGTTGCTCTTGCTTTAAAAAAAGTCTACCCATTTTTTAATGTGCCTTTTTTTTCTTTAATTGTTTTTTTATTTTACACAAATACGTTTGGATTTATTTTAGTATCTTGAGTGATGGTGGGAAATTTGCTGTTTAAGAGAGAAAAGGTATTGTAATTAATTTTTTTTTTTTTAAATTTTTAATTTGCCATTGCAAATTCCGAAAATGTTCTACATTTCAATTCAATTCAATTTACTCAAGTAGCGATTGAGCACACACGTACGTCATCAGTCTTTTAGTAGCATGCTTAAATTAATCTAACACTGATCCGGTTTACTAGCTAAAGAAGAAAAATACAGTTAATACGAGTAATAAGAAGGAAAAGAAAGGCATTCCAAAAACGCAAGACTCTGTTATTTGCAAGAATTTGAAAGGAGGCGATTTCTTAATGAGAAATAACTAATTATTGTAAAATTATCATCAATTCTGGCAATGCCGTTTTCCACTACGGTAATATATCTACTTATAATGTGTATTATCATCACGAATAATATCAAAAAGGACATTCATGTAGATGCGAAACAAAAGAGGACAGAAGAGCGAACTCTGAGGTACTCTGGCCCTTAAGAATATTAACAATGATATATTCTGCTGAAATTGGTTATAGAAAAGATTTTAATTAAAGTATTAAGGAGATTAACATGGATCGATAGTTTTCTTAACAAGACTAAATGGTCCACATTGTTAAAAAATTTGGAGGCCAAGCAAGGGGATCGAAAATAACGAAATTGCGAACTGATTGGCAAAGAAAGCAATTGCATCCAACTTTATTGGTCTACAGCTGCATTGTGGTCTACCTAAAATCTACATTAGGACTATATTCCAATCAAGAGGAAAGAGGGGGCTAAACACTCGAACTAGACCAACCAATCTAGCCTAATACAAACGAAGAAGATGAGTGCATTATTTATTTATATAGCATTATTTATTATGTGAGGATCAAGATGTATGCCCTGTGGTACACCAGATGTAATTCTTACCTGTTCTAAAAGGATATAACAGAACAGATCTCGTTGAGTACGCTTAAACAAGTCAGGAATCCCAAGAACAGACAACTTAAAAATAAGCATCTGATGATGCTAATTCTACTAAAAAAATAAAGTCGATAAAAATGCAGCCTGCTTGTTTGCCAAATTCGATGGCAGACATACAGTGACGAGGAAATTCCAGAAGGTTAGTTGTAGTAGATTTGTTTTCATAAAGCCATGCTGAAAGGTTATCAGAAAAGGTTTACAATGAAAATAAAGGACCTCACAGATTAAGGTTTTAAATCGTTTGACATTAAATATAAATTGGCAATAGGCTTACAGTTAGAGATGGCATATTTACTGTATTTTTAGCTTCCGACGCAAAACTAGGGATGTTGTAAATTTGAAGCCTTTGTCTGTTTATGGCATCGTAGTTCCAGAACGGATGAACCGATTTCAAAGCGTTTTTTTTTTGTTTGAAAGCTGTGCTTGGTGGAAGTCGATACAGTCGTTTCTTGGATACTCACTCCTCACCACAGTTTGTGTAAGAGTCTCGGCCACTATTGCAACTAGGAATTTTGAGTTTGAGTTCAAATATTCAGTTTCGTATCAGGTTTTTTTTTATCTTGTTATGCAAATGAATTATCGGAGAAAGAAATTGAAAAGACGCCAGAACGAAGAAGTAAAGTAAATCAATGGCATGGGAAAAGCCAAAAGTATTCCTCTCGAAAAATTGTTAACAACATATGCAATATTTTGTAAAAATATATTATCCTCAAAAATAATATCATTCGATTGAAGTGAAATCGGTAAGAGCTTGGTTAAGTGAATAAAATTATTAAGACTAATATCACAGGTTGTATCAACGAAAGCAGTCTTGAAGAAGTCATCAGAGAGATTAGTAATTGTTTGAGGATCACTACTGCTTCCAGATGATCAATATAAGGTAGAAAATTATCAACCAGAATTGTACATCGTGTTAGCAATCATCCAGAACTCCTTATCCATATATGTAGTTACAAAATACCATTGAAGAAAAGGAGGAGAAAATCAGGTTATTATGTGTAGCTCAAGAAATTTTATATTAAAAAAAAACATTTAAACGACATACACAGATTTAGGAGTAATACAAATCTAAACACCAGCCATATATATATATAGAAGTGGACTAAGTATAGAACCCTAAATCACACCATAGAGAATAATGTCCAGAATTGGAATATTGCTTTTAGTTCAGTAATTTGATTGCCATTGTATAAATAATATTTATGGCAAGAAGACGACGACTTTCTAAAGAACAAACGTCATATATATAATATACAACATTATAGAGCATCCCCCTGCTTTGCATTAGTATTCTTAAAAGAGCTTAATAAAATCTTAAAAGATTTTGAGCATATGAACGAACCAGCCTTACATACGAATGTACTTCTAAGCTTTGTAAATAACCAACTCATGACAAACTATTATTACTATCATAAAGATTCTACATTTCTTTTATAGAACGTTTAGCTTAAACAACATTTCTGAATAAAAATAAAAAAAGTTATACAAAAAATTACTTTTATACCTTTTTCTTACTGTCGTGCAGCAGGTTAAGTTTTATTTTTATTTTACTAAATTATTACTTTTACTTGTGGGTATTATCATATTTTTGGAAATCCTTTAACTTTTATCATCTCAGCAAAAACAGCAAATTTCCTTCCATCATTCAATCAGTAAAAAAAAAAATTTATATTGAAATTCACATAAATAAAATTTATATTATTTAATGTACAAAATAAACTTGGCTTTAACTAACTATTTTATTAAGTTATATATAAAACAAATTTCTTTAACACTTTTATAATTTTTAAAACATTTTTTTTATAGTTCTTATAGAAAAAACTTATTTTTGCAACAAATTCCACAAATGTCATACACCATTTTATAATGTTTTTAAATTATTTATTTTGAAAATATTTTTTTTTCTTGCTTTATTTCTTAAGTTAAAAATTCTTCCCTTTTCAAAAAGTCCCAAAAGTTGAATTAATTCTTCTTTCAAGTGAAGTGTAGTAGTTATGAAAATATTCGAATAAGACTTCACTTTTTAACTTTTTTTGCAAAAAGGACGAAAAACGAATGTGAAAGTGATTAATAAAAATATTAACGCAAATGAGAAATACTTATAGAAGAACAGAAAACACGTAGATAAAACAAAAATGTTAGTAAAGCAGGCACTTTTTAAAATTGTAAAACCTCATTTAAAGAGCTACCGGGTGAAAACTCCAATCGGGTAAGAATTTCAGATCATTTACCCTTTAAATTTGTGCGTTAAATAAAACAGACTTTATATTAATGTACAGGCCAATATGATAGGATGTAAAAGGACTAGATAAAGGGTTTATTACGAGAGTCGATTTTGGGTCGAATCGATTTGAAATCGAAAATTGATATTGTGAGAGTAGTCGACATTTTTCGATCTGATCGACTTGTCCAAAATCAAAATCAATCAATCAAATAATGGATTATAATTAATATGGCCATACGAAAACATCGAGTCAATTACTTTATACAATAGCGTGACTTCAATCGACTTCGAGAAAGTTGAGTTACAATAATCCAACAAGCGTCGCCAGCGAGAGACAACAATTTGTCAGCTGTAGCTGAGTGCACTGGGGAGTCGCGGCGTAGGAGAACACTACTATCGGCGCGGTGTTTGAAGGTATGACATGACGGCCAGGTTGGATCAATGCCTCCGGGTATTCTCTCAGTCTGACACCACACCCCTTGAACATACACGAGCCCTTTCTTTTAGATTTGAAGAGGCACTTGCGTTCTGAATACCAGGGATCAGATTACGTAATTCAAGTTGATCGTATCGATGAATCAATCAGTTCAGAATCCCGTCAAAAAATTCGGTTGTCGATAAAATTGAATCGAATTACATAATTTGGTCCCTGGTCGCTGGGAATGAAGTCTACCATA
>QYTT01088104.1:17744-28588 GCA_006980735.1 Dasypogon diadema | reverse complement strand
ATTTGAAATCGAAAATTGATATTGTGAGAGTAGTGGACATTTTTCGATCTGATCGACTTGTCCAAAATCAAAATCAATCAATCAAATAATGGATTATAATTAATATGGCCATACGAAAACATCGAGTCAATTACTTTATGCAATAGCGTGACTTCAATCGACTTCGAGAAAGTTGAGTCGATTGAATTCGAATCGATTTTTACAATCGATAGGTAATTTTCTCCATGTTATTTATTTTACACTTATGCATATGCTAAACTACTTATGTCTCTGCATATGGCTAGTTAGGATGGGTGGTTTGAGTCTCACAGATCGAAGTGCCTTCATGTTACAATAATCCAACAAGCGTCGCCAGCGAGAGACAACAATTTGTCAGCTGTAGCTGAGTGCACTGGGGAGTCGCGGCGTAGGAGAACACTACTATCGGCGCGATGTTTGAAGGTATTGAAGGTATGACATGACGGCCAGGTTGGATCAACGCCTCCGGGTATTCTCTCAGTCTGACACCACACCCCTTGAACATACACGAGCGCTTTCTTTTAGATTTGAAGAGGCACTTGCGTTCTGAATACCAGGGATCAGATTACGTAATTCAAGTTGATCGTATCGATGAATCAATCAGTTCAGAATCCCGTCAAAAAATTCGGTTGTCGATAAAATTGAATCGAATTACATAATTTGGTCCCTGGTCGCTGGGAATGAAGTCTACCATATTGAACTGCACGTGGCCGTCCTTTCCATCCATGAGGGACAATAATTTTGTCCTTTATTGATAGCGTAGACAGCGATGCTTTTAGCACTTGTCCACCGGGTTTCCCCTCGTCTTAGAATGCTGCAGCGTCGCGATAGAGGATGTTTTGAGTTGGACTGACAAAGCTAGGGTGATACCGGAAGCATTTT
The DNA here is from genome assembly GCA_006980735.1 of Dasypogon diadema. Classification (NCBI taxonomy): domain Eukaryota; kingdom Metazoa; phylum Arthropoda; class Insecta; order Diptera; family Asilidae; genus Dasypogon; species Dasypogon diadema. The sequence goes on along the minus strand of QYTT01088104.1, from coordinate 27,688 downwards.
ATATATGTGCACAACTCTACAGGGTTATTCTGTGGGACTCTATTTTTAAGTACTAAATTCGTTTAGGTTTTGGTTCATCCTTGGAGCTGCCACCTTCTTTACTTATGTAAATTTGTTCACATTTTGGTATTTTTCACCTTTTGGATAGATTTGTTTAAATTTTTGTATAGTCATTGAATCAAAACTTGATCGAAACCCGATAGTAATCACCCGGAATAAACCCCTAAATTATGCGCTAATTTTTGACGAACAATACTTAAGAAGTATAATGTTTATGTTCTTTTAGTTCATATTGTTAAAAACTTTGGGTTTGAAAGTAATTTCAATTGTGCGTATAAATAACAATAGAACCCGAACTAAATAATTGTTACAAAAAAAAGTAAAAACGTAAAGGATGCCTTACAAAATTTAACATTCCGTGGGAATTACAAAAATTTTCCAACTTTTGGGACCACACGTTTTTTGGACAAATGTGTTTTACAATTAACTACCTATCTTATGAGCTATTATAATATTTAATTTTGAGTTTTTAGTTATCATTCACTTTTAGAACATTCATTACAAATTACTTGTGTATCAAATAAATTATTAACAATAGCATTTTGTTGAAAAATAATGGAGAAAATGAAGACACATTTACACTATGACTCTAAGGGTCGAAGCGTTTAAATATTTTTATAGATATTCTACATAGTGTCAGATTAAATAGTGCCCGTTAATATTCTATTTATAAAGTTAGTGAAATTTGGATAATTTTAAAATCTGTGGAATAGATCATTAAAAATTTGTCAGTATACGTTTTTGTATTATTGTTTGTATAATTTTGTCAGCGTCGGAGAGTAACCGTATAATACGTTTCATATATATACATCTAATACTGGAAAAGAAGTGTAAGTCAGGATGAATTGGGAAATAATTCAATGTTGTGGCAATTGGACAATTATTTTTCCGAATCAAAGTCCAGGTCGGATAAATACAAAAAAAATTCCATTGCTTGGTCCCGGCAAATGATCTGCGTTAATAGAAGGCGGTTTATTATTTTGACCATAATAATTATTGCAACTTTTTAAGGGTTATTTAATGTACTATATACCTTAGACATTAAGCATAATGGCAAATATTGGCTGCTCTTTAACATTTTCAATTTTCACTTTTATTCCGCCACATACTCAGCTATTGGTATCAGCAAAATTTGGATGATAGGGCGGCTAAACTGTTAAAGGCTTTCTAATGAAATACATTTTAAAATTTATTAATAGGGTGAGTAGGGTCCTAGTGTAAATGTTTCTTTAAAAGTAGTAGTAGTAACTGTTTTACAGTAAAATACACTCTGCACTCTGAGGCGTAGAAAAGCGCTATAAGTGATTTCATAACTAGAGGCATGAGCCTGAAAAAGCCTAAAAATGGTATTCTAGTATCTTATGATTTGTCCGAAATAATTACTGCAATTCAAGCAAGTGGAACAGATTCAAGGATGTGATGCTAACAAAAAGACAAAACCGGCAGTAGGTCAAATTCAGCGTTAGGAGAGAGCTGACCTTGAGGTGGTAGAGAATGACAAAATCTCTTATTCCAAAGTCTTCGCCGATTATTTTCTCCACAGTAAAGAAATGTTAAAAAAAGATAATTCTTGATTACATCAGTGCCCAAAATAATGGCCTGAACACGTCTAAGTGAAGAGTTTACAGAAGAACCTAAGAAGATTAAGATTGCAGTCCCGTTTTTTTTTAAAATACACAACGTCTTCGTGAAAAACTTAAAATAGGCTTCCAAATGAGCTTTCTCTTCAGCAAAATGAACTTAGGCAAACGTGGAGCTCGTGGAGGTGTAGCTAACAAGGTGTCCGGTAGCAAGAAAACTGCCACAAAAAATAACTAAGAGGACAGAAGAAAAATGAAGGGACAGGCCATTAAACCAAGAAACAAATAAGTTTCTAAGCCTGGAAATCTGTCTCTTCGACGTCATAACCAACAAATGGAGGCTACATGAAGTGCATTTAAGTAAATCTTTACCATGCAAAGGTAACTTCTGCTAAACTTAGTAGAAGGTTGATTAAGGAGAAGGACCATAACAGGCTTCCTCACTTGACATTTTTCATTAAAATATCATTTGAAGTGCATGGGTCTTGTTGAGGACCATCAATGCCGATACTCTAAGGAAGAGAAACAGTGGGACATGTATTCTGTGAATACCTTATACCAATTAAGGCTGTCACATCGTAAAGGCATTTCCAACGTCTACGGTAATTATGCAGCCATGAGGTATATTAATAGATTTAATATTTATTAGATGAGAGCAATCTAATCAATAAGGTATGGTCACAAAAGATCTTGGGATTGTAGTGATGTCATTATTCGACAGTACGAGTGCATTCTACTGCAATTTATAAAACAAGAAAGACAAAAATTTGAGCAAATTGTTTGCTAATTCGTATTAATTAAGCAGAGTTTTGTTTACTTTTTTATTTTAGCTTTTTTTTATTATAATAAAAATTTCACTTTTCAAATATTTCAGTAATCTTTGGCTTTACACAATTGATTTGAAAACATTTCTATATAAAATATAAAAGGCTTTTACGAATTAATTTATTTTTTTTTTACATTGGTCTTTGAAAAGTTTTATGAATGTTGGCGAATTTAAATAGTACAAATAGAATAATTTCTGATGCAAATAGGTAAATTGGATTTGTCTAAATTCCAAAGAAAAGTTAAACCGCTGAAAAAAAGTGTTTTTTTTCACCTATACAAAAGATATTTCCTATCATTATCGAAATTCACGGGCTTAAAGGTTCTTTAAGCCAACTCTCAATAAGGGATGGGTAACCGACCCCTGCCAGTATAGACAAATTGTTGTCACTCTAATTCTAGCTAAGATTTTCGAAATGATTATTGACTCAAAATGGATACAAAGAGATGATCTTGGAACTGATCCTATAATTCTCTTCTTCTTTCCTAGACGCTGTTTTTTTTTCAAAAACAAGAAGCTTCGCTGGAATATCATTTTTATCAAGATCTTCGAGATATTGTTGCGTCTAATAACTTATCCGCTGTTTAATTTGAATTTAAGCAAAAACAGTAACACTAATTCATTACTCAATTACATTCTTCTAAAACCGTTAACAAGGCTGGTCACATACATTAGTTCAAGATACTCGGAGGTCATTACAATTCTGGGATTCGGTTTGTAATTTTATAGTGTCTTACTGGTTGCCAGCAGAAATTTTCTGTTACTTACTATTATGAAAATGTTTTTTAGTTTTCCCTATTGTCAACATTCTTCAGGGATCAATATTGAGCACTTTGATTTAATTTCTTTTACTGTATTTGTACGAAAGATTTAATTTCATTCTCTCAACTCTTTTCATACATTCAATCAGTCTCTGGGACACTGAGTTTCCAGAGTTTAGTTGGATTTTGTTACTTGTGGACCAAGTCAGAATTAATACGCGACAAACAGTCCTACAGGTAGGTACAGATACAATTGCACGTCATTTGCATAAAAATGGACTCGTTGAATAGTGGATCACTTCTGGAAGGTTATTAAAATGCTGAAAAGCAGCGGTACCAATATAGAGCCCCGAGGTACACCTCTGAGTCAGAGGTAACGCAAAGGAAAAATTGTAATCGACTATCACTTGCTGACTACGTCCTGAGAAGAAATTATCAACTTAAGATGCTGCAGTGTTACAAAAATCAAAGAAGGTATAGAGCTTCTGTAAGAAAATGTAATAGTCAAAAGCGAAAGCTTATCGAAAGCTTTTGAAAGGTGGAGTAGAAGTAACATAAGAACATAAATTAGTTTTGGACAGGTTTAAATTCACAGCATATGAATTGCAATGAATTGAAAAGAATTCTGACATGAGTAGATCAAAATATTTACATATGGCCTGAGTATTGAGTACCATAAGATACTGAACAGTAAAAAGAAATAGGAATACATTTGTATCGTTTCCGACAAGCATTTTATTCATGACCGTCCACATCAATGAGCTCTAATTAATGGACCAAACAATATGCTATCTAAATTGGAATTAATTGTTGCAACTACAAAATACTTACCGCAGTGAAGAGAGAATGTAATTCAATTATGAGAATCTTATGGGAAAAATTGAATTTACAGTACAGTGGAAAATGCTTTTCCAAAAAAAGAGTCCTATTTTTATACTCTAGATGTAAGACAATATAATTTGAAGTAAAGTCGAGGAGGATGTCGCAATTTATGCAAAAAGATGAGTTTTTCACATTGCACGTATTGTATTAAAATTAATAATAGTCTTAAGTGCTAAAGGAAACTCGTATTGATAGGATTAAATCAAAAACTGACTGCACTAAATCAAGTCATGAGCAAGAACTCGTTAGTGTGAACAATACACATTCTACAAGCAGACAACCCTTTTTTTAATGCAAGTGTAACTGCCACACTTTCACCATAAGAAGTCACTTGCAAAAATTAGTAATTTTTTTTTATTAAACATATGGTAACAAACAAGAGCCATTATTTGAAAAAAAAACTTCATTCTTCCAATTCGAACATAAACTGGAAGGAAAGTTTTTGAAAGTACAGAAATACAATTCTGTGTAAGAATGAAATGTTATATTCCAATGGTGAGTAAAAGCATGCACGTGTGAGTCTAATATTACATACAAGTAGCCCAGTAAAATCATGGATTTCACAAAATTTACTTACTTTGAGAGAATCATTTTCACTATTCACAAAACAACCCGTTTACTAACTTTTTAAGCGAATTGTAAACAACAAGTTGTGGGTAGCTGAGTGGTTTAAGAAACAAATAAGTATCGAAAGTTAATTGAGGAAACCCATAAATTTTCACCCCCTTGAATAACTCAAGTAATTAATTTTTAGACTATAAAGGGCTGTACAGTTTTTGTACCTGTGATCGATTCTTTCTTTCGTTTTTTATAGTCTGTCCTGCTGGCAAATGTTTTTAGTCGAATTTTGGTTCTAGTGAAATGAATAAGTTTATAATAAGTTAATTTTACTCCTATTAAAATGTCTTCCAAGAGATGAAATTCGTGAAATTACCCTTTTTCAATTTTAAAAAGGACTAAATGTAGCGGAATCAAGCCGAAAAAGTAACGAAATATTGGGGGAAGATATCTGTGACGAATGCACAATGTCCGTAGATGGTTTACTAAAATTAGGAAAGAAAATTTTCACTTTTAAAATGAAATGAAATATTAATCGTCTAACTTGGCGCTCTCAAAGTCATGTTTTTTTCAGAAAGGTTTCTATCTCAAGCATTATCTCTACAGCCCCTACCAGAATTAAATAAAAAAACACTAACTTTTCGGATGAAAATAAAGATAGGAAAGCTCGATACTCATTTTTCAAACTTTTACCATTTTTCAAATTTGCAATTTATTTTCTTTATTCTGATATTTGATATTGCCAAAGTCATACCAATTAAGGATCTCATTGTGTTTTTTTATTTCAGAAGCGAAGCACAGCGATTATCGTGGAATTATGTTGAGGTATTTTGAAAAAATACTGAAGAAATTTCGAAAAATACGCTTGTTACACTAGAATATCCTTTTAAATTGCAAATAATATAAAAAAAACGAATTTTTTGAGGACTTTTTACTACAAAAGAGAGACTGGCAGTTTGTTTGAGGTAATTTAACAGTTTTTTAGTTCGAATTCAACTTGGCCATGCTGCATGCTAGTAAGTTGTCTCAAATTAACAGTTCTGAACTCAATCATTTCGCACATCTCGAACTTTCAAGCAGGGCCAGCTTAGCTATAGTATGATGTTATTTTACAGAAAATTACTAAACGAAAAGATGGTCTGAGCTAGTTTGTAAGAGACAATTCCATTTTTAAATGGCCCAAAAAAGATATTTCATAATAACTAAATGAACACAATGTGTATACAAATTTAAAATCTCAATATGAGCGGAGAAATTCAAGTTTGCTAAGTAATCAGGAGACTTATTATTATGAGTTCTCGTCTGTTAAGATAAGAAAATATGTCTGTGACTAAAACAGAACTCACAGTACTATGGGGAAGTCTTTATAACGTATCGTGTTATCTATTACGTTGTTAAATGACACAGCAAGTTTCCTACGATACAGTGAGTGAAACTTATTAAAAATGATACTACAAAATGTGAAGTGCAGCAGGAGAAACATTTTAACTATTTAGTATCAATTTCAACATAACATAAGAGAAGGACAACTAGAACTGAGTCACAGTACGGTAGAAATGACTGCAGTAGATAAATTTGAAATTGTGGTAATTGACGAGGTTCTTAATAGACAAAAAAAAAAAGAAATTGCATTATTGAGTTTCATTGGATGGAAAGAAGAAAAATATCCAAAGTTCTGCTATAAATTACAAACCGATCAGATAAACTCAAAAAAAGTCTAATGGAATCTGATCAGATAGAGATTCGTTTAATCTAATCTGTAGTTATTGAAATCAGACATATTTCGTGTCGTTTTATAATTTGAAAATTCGTGCACACAGCATACTTCCTTTGAGCGAATTGTGAGGATAGGATTTTCGATTTTCTGAAACGATCGGTCTTTCGCATAATTTGGAATAAGCATAAAATTTGAATTTATTCTTTCATCTAACTAAATTTCAGTATTTACTTAATGCATGAAGCGTAGTACCAAAAAATATACCACGCAATTGGTCAAATTTGTTTCTTAAATTTCCAGTTAGGGTGGCAAAAAACCTCAAATTATGGAGCAGCTTAGAAAAAAGGACCCTAGCCCTCAATTTTAGGTAGCATTATTCCTTGCATCATATACGGATGTCCATTACTATAACGTTTTTTAGTAACGTTCTTTTCTGTTTGTAACATTTAAATTCGCCGGCTGAATTTTTTTTTCCCCCAAAAATCATTAACTATTTTCATTTGTTTTTCTAGAGCATTCCCTTTAAAGAGAGGGACAGTATCAATTGTATCGATTGCTTTCCCTTATAACACAGAATAATATCATTTCTAACATTTTATAGTACTATTTGAATACTTTATTTTGAATATTTCAAAAATTCTTAACTTTACCAGCAAATATAATTAAGTTAATTTTAGTCTTTAGGTTTTAGGTTGCCAAGTGAAAAAATATTTTATACATATCTCCATTACATGCATTTTTAAATTTTTGATTGAAAATTTTGTTTATGTATAATTAAATATTTACTTTATTTAGAATATCATCCTTTCAGTTTGTTTTCAACTTCGTTTATTACGTGAATTTTAATATTTTCCAAATAAATTTTACAATTTTCCATTTTTCTCTTGTATATTTACTAAAAATGTCTTAGGCTTGAAGTAAGCGTTTCAAAACATTTTATGTTTTTGTTTGTAATCTGTTTACATACATATAATATACATATATATAAAAGTTTAACGGATAACAAAACCTTATAAAACAAGTAAACAAAATTTTATTTTAAATAAAAAATAATAAGAGCATAAAAGAGAAAAGAAAAACAAATTTTACATTCGTTATACAGCTAAAAAATTTGATCGCCGGACAGAGTATAACTAGATAAAATTTACCTTTAACGAATTTTATTTTATTTATTTCTTTGAAATTCATTCGAATTGAATTTAAAGCTATCAAAAAAGCTCTGTGTGTGTTTTTAAAAAACCGAAGTTTGTAAAATTCTTTTCTCGTCTAGTTAATAATAGTAACAGACTTTTGAGTTTAAATTTTTTTCTTCTTCTTCTTCTTCTTCTTCTTTTTCACTTACTTATCAATAAATTCTGTAGTGATTTACAATAAGTTTTACTCTTTTTATGTGAAAATTTGACGGAACAAGTGTCAAATTTTCCAAATTCGCTTTTCAAAAAATTTACCTAAAGTTTGGCTCCCACTTGTTAGTACAAAATTTTTACTTTACTCATTGTTCTTTCCCCCCATTTATTTTTTGTTTCTTTTTACAAAACCAAAAACTAAAAATATGTCCAACCTTATTCGACTCAAACCACAATTTCTTCAAAAAATTGAAGGAACAAGTCTCGCATATAAATATTTATTTATTCCATCATGTTGCTGTGCCAGCACACGTCCACAACAAAAAAAAGTACCTATTCTCCAGTTTTACAAAAAAATTCTATTTAATTCTTTTGTAATTGTTTTTTTTCTTCTCTGTTTTTACTTCAATAAAATTTGCCATCCTGCTAGACAAATTTAAACATATTTATATATATATCATCCTGTTGTCATGGCTATTGAATAACAGGATTTTAGTAGCTTACTAAAGTTCAGTCGACGCTATGTCAGCATTTTGAAGAACATTATCGCCAATGCTACGTTCACAATGAGCACCAGCAGGACCAGTTGCTGGCGCGAGAACCAGTCCTACATTTGTGAAGAGAAAAGAAAAATTGAGAAATTTTAGTTCGCTTTATGAACTGTAATTTTTGTTTTAGTGATATTTTTAAATTTTTTAACTTTTTATTAGATATTTTATGTAAAGTTAGACAAGTTAGTTGCTAAGATTATTACAATATCAGACATGCATAACTACGACATTCGTTACATGCATTGCCGCTACGATAACAAGGATCTATTATTCCAGGCATGCTGGATTTTACCAACTACAAATTTATTCATTTTCTAGTCATGATATCAGTAAAAGCGATAGATAGATGGGTGGCTCAGAAATAGTTCCTCACTAGTGGCATTTCCTCAGGAACTATTTGCAGGAATGCATTTACTTTTTACGCTACTCATTCATTCGATGTGATTTGATGGTTGAGTATTTTCAGGGTAGAGAAGTGAAGCAGTGATAGACGTGTGTGTTAGTGTTCTTATAATATGAAAGCATCAGAATACCTATTAAATCATTGTTAAAGCGCAAGGTATCTAAACTGGTGAGATGTACTCAATTCAGCATAAATTGAAGCCGTTTATCCATAGAAACCTTACTTTAAATTAAGAAGGTAAAACAACGTTGAGAGACTGACGCCAATTAATCATAATCTGAAAAAGGAACTAAACTACTTGGTGACGAAAATCGCAAGTTTCTAGATTAGTTACTCGCCATTTTATTCAAGTATCAAAATTAGTTAATCTTATAAGAGTTCAATTTAGCCGTAAACTTTGTCCTATTGAAATGTAAGACATTGTCTTGTGTATAAAAAATTACTTGAATCCACTAGGATTTTGTATGATACGCAGATGATTTGGATCACTTAGGTAGAAATCGAACTGAAGTCATACAAATGGTAGTAAAGATAGATGACAGCTATCCATAACATATGACCCCAACCTAGAGAACAAAATACAAAATATTTGACCATCTCTCCTAGATAGAATTTCGACGTGGTCTCCATGAATTTTGAATGCGTGGACTCCTTCAAATATGTTACGCGAGTCCAAAAAAGAAACGATGAATCATGAATTATATGAACTATGCATGGTTCCTAATACAGGAGGTGCATTCAAAATGTATCGAACGTGTATTTTTCTTGCCTAAACTAATCAACCACAGAAGATGTCCTCCCGTAGAGAGATGCAATAAACCTTAATGCAAACGCCTAAAAACTTCCCGGACCAGGTAGGAATAGGCACTGGTTCGTTGCCGTCCATTTTGAGTAACGACTACGACTTGTAAAATTTAATGTTTTAAGAAAGTTTTTATATTCCGTTAAAATTCCGAAAAGTAATGAAGAAATTGTATTCTAAATGAAGAACGATAAATCATTTTCTTCAGCGGAATCTGAATTTCCTATAGCTACTCTGTTTAGATTTTCTTATCGTGAGGTACTATATATAAGAAATTTGGCTCTATAAAAATTTAAAAAGAAAGGATTACTTGATATGTTTCCATAATGAATTAAACTATATTTATCATTTGTATCTCGGGTTGTGGTGTTAGTGCGTAAGACGGCCCCATTCAAATATGCTTTTGGTAATTTTGATTAGGGTTGTACCTTACAACAGGTCTGATTTATATATAATGT
>QYTT01088103.1:0-21465 GCA_006980735.1 Dasypogon diadema | reverse complement strand
AAAGCGTATATAATAGCTCTGGGTTCGTATGTCAGTAACAATTTATTTATTTGCATCTCTATAATCATTTTGTTACTATTTGCATATGATACAATTTTGTAACTTTCAGGTTACATTGGGCTATTGTGGTAGATTTGAGTGTATTTAGGATATTTGTTGTGCTTTCTTCTGTTTTCAAATTTATATATCAAATACCCAAAATATGGATAAAAAATCATATAAAAATAAAAGAGGAATTAGAATTAGACGCATTAGCGGTAATAGATCCGAAGATTCATTATTAGATTCTGAGTCCGATGAAAATCATCCTGTAGCATTTACCAGACGACGCATAAATATCATTGACAGTGATGACGAATTGAGTACTGAGTCGTCATTAGATGAAGAAAATTCAAATCCACAAAAAATTGTTTTACAATCAGTATCCCAGACGAATAATAATTGTCATCGCTCTTGGAAAGGTGATTGCCCTGAAGACCCCGAGGGACCCTACTCTCCTGTGACCTGGATGAAGTAGGACATTGGTCAATTTTTTCGGACAACAGAGGGCGTTGTAAAAAGGCGGGGTTTAAAGGAGTTCCAAAAACAAAATATTCCAAATGCAACGTACATCTATGTTTAACGCCAAATTCAAACTGTTTTATGGAATTTCGCGCTTAAGCATTTATGCACAGAAGTGGAAACATTGTAAGCCGTTGTTACTTCAAAGTTACAAATTGAATTAATTATAGTAAAGTTGTTTAAACTGTTAAATATTTTTTTAATTAGCATACGAATAGATTTTCCATTGCATAAATTTTTTTATATTTAAGAAAAAAAATCGGCCTATAGAGGGTTAAGTTGAAGTTGTTTAATGACACATTAGCTACTCTCAAGCTGCATCCACACTGAGGTAATAAGCACATGCACTTAGCGCCAATGACAATAAAACGTGCGCTCTATGGAAAGCGCATCGCTTTTTCGATTTTATGTACGCTTTTGGGGGAAATTTGTCGTATCGTAAAGTTTCCCAAACCAAGTGGAATATTTTGCGATTTTCTGGGGGCTTTATCAGTTTATTTGAAGAATTCTTTCTGAATATATAAATTCCTCTCAGTAAAAACAATGTCGCGTTCACAAGAAGCTACTTTGGAATTTATAGATGCATATAGAAATCATAAAGTTCTTTGGAACTCCAGTTTAAAATTATATTTCAATAAAATTAAAAAAAAGAGACGACGCACTTGTTTTCCTTTCCGGAAAATTTAGTATTTCGATTGAGAAAGTTTGTTTTTCTACGAATATTCTCGCATACGTGTTCTTTTATTTTCTGATCATCTTCTTGTCCGTTTAAAGAAATTTTTAACTTCTTGTTCAATTTATTTTAGTTAATTGTCGTTTAATCTTTGTTTTAAACTACCTAGCTTCGATAATTTGTCTTTTTTGTCTGAATGTATCAAAGAAGTGCAACTATCGTCATCAATATCCATTCGATTATTGTAAAATTTATTTCAATTAAAATTTCTTTAATTATTTGTGACTGCAAGGTATTAAAATCTGTTTAACTGTTTTTATAAAATTTTATACAGAGGTAGAAAAAGCACTTGCACACGTTATTCTGTCAACGTCACTGATTTCGATCAAATACTCTTGTCGGTTTACTTCCAAAGTTGTTCAGCACACGTTTGCGTCTGTCCCATCAGGCTACTCCCAAACGCGCGTAAAGAAGTTTCAGTTCAAAAAGAAAGAGGAAATACTTGTATTTTTATTGCGTTTACTATTTCATAGTCTGAGTCTATTTTCTAAAATAAACAATAAAGTAATTACTTATACTTGTTATGTCACTAATATAATAGTTTACAAAATTTATTTCAAAAATAAGACTTGAATCCAATTTAATTTCTCACACTATATATCTAAAATTAGTAATCCAAAAATCCTGAACCTTGTTCTTGAAAACGACATTTCCATTTTTCGGTCTTATTCTTGAATACTTCTGCTGCTTACCTACTTTTAACAAAGTCAACAGCTTTCAATAGGACACTTCGGCTGTTACTTGACTCATGTCGACATTTTAAAACCTGTTATTACAATCTGATTTTATAAGATTGAAAAGTGAAGAGAAGCAATACACAAGCCTCTTTTGGAAGAGGAACGCATAAGCCTCTAACAGCATGTCCTTTTCAAATAAAATCTCTCGAAGAAGTTGTCTCACATAAATAGTATGTAGTGCCCACACCGATAGCCGAGCGAACTGAGGCCCACGTCTTCACATTTTCTCCTCTATGGGCGCGGATTCGAATGCAGTACAGGATGCGTGATTTATCTAGGTACCAGTGGTTGAGCTAATTCTACTGACGAAATTGTACTTTCGAAGCCACTGGGATTGTTGCTGTACAGAAAAGATTTTGTGCCAAAAATTGTGGCTTACTTGCAACATTTGTCAGGCTAAAATTCCCAATTTCCTCTTTCCTAAAGAATTTTCCTCCGCTCAGGCTTGGGCAATACTTAAAAAATGGATGTAAACATTTTACATGGAACTGTATGTTTGTTCTGACAATATTACTTGTTTTTTTTCCAATATTTTTTTTTGTAAATACATTTCTTAAAAATGATTTCATTAAACCCCGGTAATCAGAATAATATTTCCGTATTTTCTTAGGAAAAGTGAACAAGCGACACCAAATCGTGTAGATGACATTAAAGCATCACCCCAAGGTTGTGGATCACCGGGGTCGCAATCGTCACTGCAACAGGATCGATCGGCTGCTAAACGAGCTGAATTAAGGAGAATAGAACAAGAGAGACGAAGGAGGGAAGCGGTAAGTTTGCTTGTTATTAATTTGATATGTTTCCGAAAAACACAAAACTCAAAATCTTTTTTTTTTTTCTATTGCTCTCTTGGTTATCTTTTATTCAATCTAGATGGCAGGCCAAATCGATATGAATATGCAGAGTGATTTAATGGCAGCATTCGAAGAATCGCTTTAAGTTGTCCAATAAGAAACTTTCGTTCGTTACTTGCATGAATATTGTCGTTTTGTTGTAAGTGATGTTGAGAAAAATATGATTATGAGAAACCACCGATAAGTTCTCCAGTCAAACGGGGACAAAAGTGTAAGACATTAAAAATGTATTCTTCTCCCCTCCAGCAATTAAAATTACTACCTTATGACATTCATCATTGCAGAAAGTTCTTATACAAACTTTTATAATTTTCAGTTAAGTACGATTATCACTTTCTTTTTTTAATGCTATTGCTGACTCTTAATATTTAATTTTTTTGTGATAATGAGAAAGCGAGGAGGAATCAATCAATTATTGAGAAATATAGGCAAAAAAGTAATTTTAGGTAGAACTCTTATTTGATACATATGTAATGAAATTAGATTAATGATGTAATAATAAATATCAAGAAACTTTTTATTACAATAAAATCGGACATCGTGACGATGAAATGAGAGAATAATTTGCTTTTTTGATAATTATGATTTTTCACATTTTCTTTTCTAATTTAATTTTTCTAAGTGTAAATAAGAACTATTATAGTTAATAGTTTTTTTAAAGCAATTTTTAAATTATATTTTTCCTGTTGTGAAAAAAAAACGACAAAAGATTTATATAAATAAAATATTTAAAATGGAAAAAATTTAAGATGAAGGCGTATTAAATTGAATCAATATTCAAGTGAAAAAAACTGTTCTTTTTATTCGATCTTGTCCTTTTCAGAGTATAACTACAAATTCGTATTGGGGTTTTTCGATTTTGTTGCGTAAATTGAAGTGTTCTATTTTACATTATAGATAATTGGAATATAGTGTTTTTCCAATGATTTCTGGCTAAGGAATTAGATTTGGAATTCTGTTGGGTTTTAATTCCTTGAATGAGATAATTTTTCATTTCTTCAGGTAGGTAGTGAGAAATTTGGTCAGATGAATAGTTTCAGTATCCTGACTTTGTTATTTTAGATATAATAAAATATTGCTTTAATTACTAGAATAATCCTGTCCATATTACACCACTTGCATATTTTTTTTTATATTCTATCATCTATTTTTTGGCTTCATTTTATTCTTATTTCATATAACGGAGTTATTGTTGCATTATCATATGGGGAATCAGAGGACATTATTTTTTTTCATGGTCTTGCGTTAATTCAATAATAGATATTTTATATTATTATACATGTACATAATTGTGGAAATTTACTCAACACAAAACTGATTAAACTAATTAACTAATAAAACATGAAAATACACACATATAAATTTATAGTATAAAAATATTAAGAAGAAAAAATTCTATTGGTGACTTGCTTCTGTCTTGTTCTACCTTAAAGATATTTAAAAAAAATAATTTCTGTATTAAAAGTTAAAGAATCCACAAATAATACTAGTTAATAAAGCCAGTAAATAAATTAAGCGACAGTGATAATTGCGATACAAGCTATAAATTGTTCTAACAGAAATGTTGCAATCATGATTTTATAATGTTAGATAGAATTCTTTTCTTAACTTAAAGGTAAGTTGTAAGAAGTTTTAATAAGATCCCAAACAACAGAATAATTATGCACTGCTAGTGTGAAATGTTGTTAAATCAAATTTCGAAAATGTGTAAACATAAAATAGTAAATTGAAAATATTTACGTGTAGATTTACGATCTTTTTACAACTTGTCTTTGAAGAATTTATAAAATATAATCTTTAAATTGTTATTAACCAAACGTATTACAAGGGGGAGCTCAACCTTTCTAGAGAACTGCGTACAAGCTATTGACATGTGTATTTTTTGAGCTGTTTTTACAATAATATATATTGTACTGTGCTTGTTGCAGCTGATGTTGAAAACCTCGAGCTTGTAGGTATGGATTGGAACTCAGGCAAAATTTTCGTAATTAAAGTAGTGCGTGTTCATACAACTACAAGCAAATGCTTATGCAATCCATTTTTGCTTATGTGTTCGTTATTCCGAGCCATAAAACCAGTAGCAAGAAGGTGGAAATAAGTGCATACACTAGTATAGCAGTTCTGCTGTCAATTAGGTTCAATGAATCATTTTCGGTATGGCACTGCTAGAAAAGTATGCCACCGGTGATCAAAAGTGTGTCGATAGAAAACGCTATATGTTTTATTTTTTGGACTAAATTTAGGATACTAGCATCACTCATCTTCATCTTATTATGCAAAACTTTTAATTTTTCCTTACATTCACTCTTAATGCAACAGCTACCAAAAGGGACCCCTAATCTCTCTTTTATTTACATTATTCAGCGTACTATTTCTATCTCTGTTTTAAACAGTTCGATGGTTCTAGTGTTAAATCAGTTTTTCCCTTATTTTGGACATCTCAATAAGCATGCTGAGAATCAGCTGATACCAGCGTACTGATGTACCTGCGTTAATGTACTATCATGCTGGTTCTGTTGACATTACAAACTTGTATAGTATAGTGCCAATAAATATGGTTCAATAAAATGTAACATAAAATGTAACATGTAAAATCGGTATTCCTCCATTTGCTATTAGTTGATGTCATTGATTTTACTTCTACCAGCACGATTTACCAAAGTTGATTTTCAAAAGTTGAAGGAAAGCCGTCCTTTTTATTACTGCACTGATTTTATCAGCATGATCATCGATACTGTGCTGATGAAGTGCCGATAGCCCTCGCTGATTTTTCAGCGCTAGTTAGTTAGCAAGCGCAACATTAAAAAACCACCCAGTGTAAATCAATTTTTTCCCACATTCACTTCATTCAGTTTTCCCAACATTTTTGACGTGAATATAATTTAAATTATATAAATCATCTTATAAATATCCGTTGGGAGTCCAGCGACATATACTTTCTGAGATTACAATACCATTAACACTAGGTTTACCGAGTTGCTTACAACAGAGATAGAAATAATGCGCTGAATAATGCGATTGAAAGGGAGATTACACGTCAAAATGACGGGTTTGGTAAACCTAGTGTTAACACCGTGAGTTTATTTCATGAATGCGCTATGCTTCCTTGAGACAATATTTTGAGTATGTATTAGAATTAGAATTAGAATGGGGCGGGGCTGAAGTAGCCAATGCACTGCGGCCACTAGTTGGCCTATTGTGCTCCGCACAGCTTAAAGTTCCTCCATCAGTCCCACTCTTTCGAGAAAGAGCAGTATCTTTTTGAAGGAAACGTTCTCGAAGTCTGAGGGCCTCAAAAAGTGTGCTCCAAACAGCTGGAATCGACATCGTGCAACTGCTTCGCATTCGCAGAGAATGTGCTCCGACGTTTCCTCCTCTTCGAGAGTATGAGTATGTATATGCCAAGTATATTTTTTCAATTCCTTAGTTACTTGCCTACATTATGAACGAAAAAAACGATCGGGATCTTATTGGAATTAGTTTTATACGTTGGCAGTACCGATAATCATTGTCAAGTTGACAGCCGTTAATTGCAAGGCGTTAGTTTATTATGCTGTAGGTAATAATTTGCGATATTTCAAACGTGTAAATTTTACTTGTTTTTTATTCCTTACAATCTTATATTATACATGTATGCTCACTTTTAAGACCACTCCAGATCCAAGACCTGTAATAAAGATCGGAATCTTGTGTTTTTATTTTTTTGTTATTTCGATCCGTGCCGTGTTTATTGTCCACTTTAACTTGCGATCTAGCAATAGACACCTTTAAATTTGTGGTTCTTTTATAAACCAACCCAAAAGAGTGAAAGTGGTAGGTCTTATTCATATGCTTTCGAGAAATGCTCTTCTACCGTTCCTGCAATTTTAGTGGAATATTGAAGGTCGCAAAATATTTAGAGAAAAAAGGTATATTTTTTATAAATAGTGTTTTTTTAAGTGTAAAATACTGCACTGACTTGACTGTAGTGGAACTTGATAGATTTTGGATTCCGGTTGACAGGTTTGGCGCATATTTAGGAAATTTTCGGCTTCATCTCAGTTGCATGGGATACGTTTTCTTGTTCTGCTTGCTAGGACTTCTCTCCACAAAAAATAATATGGTACTTACCTTAAAGTTGATTTGTGTTTTGTGCACCTTTAGCGTTTTTCAATTTTTATATTCTAGTGCATCCTTATCAATATGACAGAACTTCGGTAAATTTGAAGAGTAACTAGGGGTGGCATTTATAGTGGTATTCATTTTATTATCTGCTCTTCTTCCAGTTTTACGAAATATGAATTTTAAGAGATGCGGTATAAATTTTGAACCACTGATCAATAGATGACTTTTACACACTGCATCCATTATTACATTAATAAGTGGCGCGTTCATATTACTCATACTCTACTCTTAACTTAATAAAATATAATAGTAAATAGATCCGTACACCAAAGGTACATTGTTTCATTTTTTTCTTAATTTCTTCCTTAACACTCCCTACCACGTGTACCGTTTCCGGTACACGTTTCTCTTACATGAGAATATCACAAGTAATTTGAACGTTTTTGGGAGAGCTACTCTCAGTAACTAAAGTCTGGCAGGGAACGTGTTAATACATGGGCGGAGCCAATATTCATTCATTTGGAATTTATCTTATTAAACATAATATCGAGGGTTTGTAGTGGAAATTCCCTATCCCACATTTTTGGTCAAACAGTTTTTTTTTTAATTAAAAGGAAGACAATAAAAATTACATCACTTTGGTATAAAATTTTCCAAAATATTTTCAATTAGGGTTAGGGAGGCTTTACTGTAAATATATAAGCCATCGATATAATCCTTAATTTTTTCTAAAATTTATTAACAAGTACATTTGAGTCTCTTTTTATGTGGTGGATATGTTCACGGTGAGGGGCGGGTGAGAGAGGGGAAAATGTACAAAAGAAATTGCATTAACACCTTGAGGACTGCATGTTTAGAAACGAATTTTTTTTTTAGAAATTTCAGTAAACTTTTTCTAATTTCTTTGTTATTCGATAATATTGTGTGAAATTTTTAGAAAATATTTAATATTACTTACTTTATTTAATTATGTTACAAATATCATTGGTTTGGGACAAAAAGAAGCTAGCCGTCGTTACGCCGCTGGCACGTTAGAGTAAAGTGTTTCAGAATTAATTTTTATATTAGAATAAAAGATTATAATAGGAGAAAATAATTTCTTGACCCTAGTACATACAATTGCTAAATTTTTTTTGTCGGTATCAATAATGGTGACATTTAAATCCCAGTAAGTATGAAAGTAAATATTTGTTTACAATACACGATGTTAAAAGTTTGTTTTTGTGGGGATTAAAGGAAACATTTTTACATAGATTTAGTCTATATCTTAGGTGTTTTTTTTGTCATATAAGAAAATGAAATGACAATACCTTCGACCATATAAAAGCCCGCGCTATTGCCTTACCGGTCCTTCGTGGTTGTGTGAAATCTCCGCGCTAGCGCGAGACCAGTCCTTAAGGTGTTAAGGTAAGTAAAACATGTTACAAAACCGTGAAAGTAGATTAATCATGTAAAAAGAGACTTAGGTGTATATAGAGTGGGGAAGCTCCAGTTTAAGAGAAATTTTCTTTTTTCTTTCGGAGTTATAATTAAAAAAAAATTATGAAATATTATTTCAATACTCTAAAACTGTGAGCTTGACTTCATCAATGATGGTAAACCCCCCTCCCTCCTTTTAGATCTATTTTATTTCGTAAACAACAGTTACCATTGTCTGTTGATGTGACTGAATTATCTTATTATATATATATATATACTTCTCCTCGACGGTATTCTATTGTTTCAGTTTTTTGATCATTTACATCGTTACAATATTTGATTTTAAAATCGTAATATATTTTTTTTAAAAAGTACATAATCTTTTTTCATTTAATCAATTTCATTAATAAGCACCAAATCGGCAAATTAGCATTTTTATTCAGCATTGTAAAGGTTTTTGTAATTGTTTGCTCTTTCTGAAAAATCCTCGTGTGGCATCACAACGAAATCTATTCCAACTCTGGAAATTTTTTATTCTGAGCGAGAAGGGAATTTTATGTTATAAACCCTACATTAATTGTTCTTGGCAACTATTTAATTTTATTATTGGCTGGCATGTGAAACAGGGTAAATTTAATTTTTTAAATTGGTTGGTTCTTGGTAATTTTAGAGTTAATAATTTTGTTTTTTTTTTTAGAAGGATGGGTCGAACAAAGTACAAAGAAAGTACCTGTTACGGCAGATACAATGAAGATCGCCAAAATGTTTCAGATCGCTTTGTAAATTTGGATATTAAAAATGGCAAAGGGCTACAGTTGTTCCAAAAAAAGCAACTAATTGTCAGAAAAATCTAATGATTCAATGATTCAAGAGGTTCGAAAGAGTAATTTATTTGCTTCGAAAATGAAGGTAAAACTAAAGTTGTGGAGGTAGAACACAATAAATTTTGTATGCTTCTCCAACATAAATGGTCAAAAGATCTTGTGGCTTGTATTTGCCAAAGCATATTCACTCTGGTAAATTGAATGGCGAGATTTAGTCTTTAGCGATAAGATATTAAAGTGATTTACATGACGATCTACAGGTTAGGATGAGTCGGGTTTTGATAGCGGCAACCTTATGGTTTGGGTTGATTTTCTGTCAAATTCTAAATTTGGCGTGTTTGTTCAGGTGACATATGATTCATTGTCCAAAATGAACGCATTTACAGGTAATTTGCGCAGTAGTCTTCCACATTTCATTTTTGCTAGTTCAATTTGTTTGTCAGTATGATTTGGAATTGCTTTTTTTACAATACTTGGTAGTCATTTTAGTCTGGAATATTTTATGGACTATTCCGATCTTTTTATCCTCTTTACTGGCAAGTCCGTCTCATATCCCTGTATACATTATAGGCACTCTTTTATTTCAAAAATGTTGAGACGATAAAATATTTTGATTTATTTATTTACTAATCGCTTTAATAAATTCACCACTATATCACAAAAAACCTTTAGTATATTTACAACTCTGCAGGAAAAATCGCATTGTGGTAATTTCGTTTTCACAAAGTACTTAATAATGGAAAGAACGGTTCATTACTTTCGGTGCAGATTTTTAGTGGACACCCATTAGAAACAATCTGCTGAATAATTAAATTGAAAGAGTTACTGGCTTGGTAGTGCTAAGAAAAGTTACGTAATCTCAGCTCATTATAATAAATTTGAACAGCAACCAGGAATTTTGCTTGAGTTAGGATCGTGTTCATCAAGTGATATTAGAGGTATCTGATTTTAAATTTTAGTTGTTTTCTTTCATTTAACCGTGTATTTTGATAAGAAAGTAAAAAACAACATAAGATCGAACAAGTCCAATATCGATTGATGAATATGGCCCTTTAGTGTTGAATTCATGTCAGCATCGAGTCCAAACTATGTTTTTATCAAATGCGGTAAAATTTTATACTTAGATCGAACTTGTATCCAAACCAGTTTCTACCCGCGTATTGGACAGCCCTGTTCTAGATGAAGATATTAAATTGTTGGTCAAAATAGAAATCATTGCATCTGCCGTCAAAAGTGTACTACAATCACAACGGCATAATGTTTCAACAGTTAATTTTACTGGTTTAATATTGACAGTAAATTCATAATCAATTCTAGTTGCATCTCATTGAAGGATAACGTTGATTTAATATCAGTCAATAACTTTAATACAGTTTTGTTTTTTTTTGTTTCACAGAAACGTTTCAGCATAACATAAAGACTGTTCCAACAAGTGTAACGAATCGTAGTCTTCGGTTTGGCCACATCAAACCCACGAGCAAATAAGAATTTGCGCAGCCCCACTGATGTTACAAAGATTTGAAATGGTAAACCGTCAACAGTAGTCGTTCTAGCTAGTACTGCATGCAGTGAGTTTCTGCTGAGATGCACGTCTGCAGATTTTCTCTTCTGTTGGCGTAGGTTCAAATCATGCACTGGGTGCGGCGATATATCTTGGTATCAGTGATTGAGGCAATTCTAGTGACGAGAATTGTACATACGAAGCCACTGAAAATGTTGCACAGTAATTTCATGCCAAAAATTGTGGCTCACTTGAAACATTTGCCAGGTTAAAATTTCCCAATCTCTCCTCTTGTCCCCTGAACTTAAGCAATACCTTAAAAAAAGCTTGAAGAGTTACCACTTGTTAAGGAATTCGAGATGAATATTTTTATGAAGGTTTTTTGGATGTATTGATTGAGTGAACTAATGTCATGTGCTTATGTAGTCTGGTTGAGCCTCCACGCGTTTTTTAACGCTATATTGCACTTTTCACATTTTGAAAATTCTGCTGATTTGCCACACAATAAAGTAACTCCATATAGGGGTATTTTTATAGCCTAGATGTAGGGCATTATAAGTTTAAGCAAACGTTTGTAACGCATAAAAATATTCATGATACACAGAAATAAACTATATTGCCATTATTGGGAGAAGAAAAGAAGTCGTTTAATAGATGTCCGTCTGTCTGTCAGTCCACGCGTTATCTCGAGAACGCCTTAAGCTAGAGAGTTGAAATTTGGTACATAGATACCTTATTAAGATTGAGAGATCAAGTTCGTAAATGGGCCAATTTTGACTACTCCTTTATAGGGTTGCCATATTAAACCTACAGCTAGATCAAACAAAAAATCGATATTTTTCTTCTAAAATGAGAACGTTTTGAGGCAGATGGATAAAATTCGACGCACATTAATGTACTTTAGTAAAACCTAAATATCTTAGCAGAAAATGAACTAAATCGGGCAATTATTTCAGAGGATTGCCACATGAAAGTTTTATTTTTAAAGCCGGAAATGTAATTCTTTTTTCAAAAGTTTTTGCGATCGTCATAAAAATATGCATATATAGGTTTTCGAGGTCACTGATTGCGAATCCAGAGTCTGACTTCTTAAATTCAAAATGGCGGATCCAATATGGTGGACAAGATTTTCTAAACGTCAATGGAATGTTGGCAAAATGACGTATATATATAGGTTTTTGGGGCTGATGATTACGAATTTAACATTAACGCTTAAGAATTCAATATGGCGGTCATAAATGTTAACTTTTTCTAGAGTTTCTCGATCATCATGAAAATAAGTCCATATGTATTTTTGGAGGTCGCTGATTTCGAAACGGGAGTTAAATTTTGGGGATTCAAAATGGCGGGTCAAATATTAAAGCTAAAGGGTGCGTCGACAGGTTGTGGATAAAAGACTGCCTGCAGATTTGAAGGTCAGTTGCGAATATGTAAGAATAAGTAGCCGCGAACAATTAACTAGATACGCATTATTTTCTTTTCTTTCCTACGTCTAGGGCATAACATAATTGGTTTGAACCAATTTTAGCTTCTTTCCTTGTTTCAATTACGATTGGAGTGCATTCTGCGTAAATCTTTGTCCCGTTTGCCGATATGGTTCTTTCTGAGGATTAAGAAATTTTGAAAATAAAATTTGTATATTAATCGAATACAATCTAAATCCAAAGCGGATGTTATTGACTTTTTTAACTGTTAGCAACAATAGTGTAATAAGAAAATATAAAAACCCTGGCGCATATTTTTTTATGAATGCAATTTTGAAAATTGGCCCTGAATACTAAAATATCAATCGTACGAAAAATAGTCAGTTTTAGCTATTGGAAAATTTAAAAAAGGAGTGGAGGTAAGGAAATACTTTACAACTTTCCAGTACTGTTACAATTGTTGTTAATTCGTGACTAATGCGTTAACTAAACATTATAAAAATTCATTTTAAAAGCAGTTTTTTTTTTTTGAAAGAAAAAATGTCTCTAATTTTCAAATTTACTGCAATTTTGAGAATTTTGTTCCGAAGTAAATTCTTAGTTAATTGTATAAATTTCTCACTACCTACTTACCAAGAAACTTTAGGATGTAAGGTTACAAACTCTGTCCAAAATATTAGCATTATCACTTACACAATTGGCTATTGTATGTTGTATCTACTATTATACCTGTGATTTTGTAAAATGTAGAAATTGATCTGCCTGTTCAGATACGGGATTATAAAATTCCGAAGCATGGTTTGTAGTTGTAGCAATCGCTCATGATTTATCATTCAGTTGGAGTAAGCAATAGGGGAGAAGATGAAATTTATTTTTTTTTACTTAATTTAAAATATACTTTCAACTTTGTCTTTTTTTTTAAAGACGAATGTTGATTGAGAGAATACTTTTAGTGCTATGTTTACCAAGCAGTATTAACTTAAATTGCTTGGTATATTTAGGTATGTTAGTATTAAATTTTAGGCGAAGTGGAACATAATACCTCTGAAATTATTTGGAGTAAAATGAAAACAATTTTTGATGACAAAAAGTGTAATTCACACGTGCAATTCTTGTAGAAAAGCAGAGAGAGAGAGGTAAACAAATTTTATCATCTTTATAATACTGCCGTTAGTATTATAGAAATTTTAGAAATGATAAACATTTTGGGGATTGGAACTTTGTCGTTATACACTACATAATCGGTGGTACACAAATATGTGAGCCGGTAATAGTTTCATGTATAATAATTGAGAAAAAGAACAAAGTTTCAACATTTCCAGTTGAATTAAAAGCTTAGACTGGTATTCACAGCAAGGATTGAGATCTTGTCGGAATTGTCAATGTTGCCTCTGGAAAACTTATAAAGCGTCACTCTTACAATTAATAAAAAACCTGACGTGAAGTTTTCCTTTAAAATTTAATCTTGTTAAAAGAGAATTTATTTTAGAATGTATTTAATCTACCATAGGAGCTATTTACAAGTGTTCCAATCACAATTAGTCCAAAATCGAAAAATTCCAATAGAAACATACGAAAATCAATGTATTTGTTTTTAACAAAGTCATAGAAATATAAAAGCAAAATAGGACTCTTGTAACTAAGTTAACCTGTTAAAATTCAAGGAGAATTTAGTCACTTAAATTTAAATAAATTAAACTCACTATTGTACATAAGTAAAACGAAACTGTTAATTTTGCCTAAAAATAAAACTTAAAAAGAAATAAAGAATAAAAATGGAGTTTATTTGAATTTATCAACAAATGGAAAACATTTCAGATAAAGCAGTAAAAAAAATAAAATAGGGTATTAAAAACCAAATTTAAGATAAAGAAAATAATATTAGTGGTAAGATTATTTACTAATAGACACAATTTCTTATATACATGTAAGTTGTCGTACATAGGTTTTGTCTGTAAAAAGAAATTTTTATTATAAATAATGCAAAAAAAATCTATCGGACGGTTACAACAAATAAATTGGTAATTACTAGATTTTAACTGTTTCCGTGTTTAGTGTTTTATTAATGTTTTTTCGGAAGATGACATATGTTCCCTTAATAGTCCATAGTTATTTAGTTTTATATTTTTTCATTTACTTTATTTATGTATAAAAGTTTTTTCGTTTTACCAAAAAAAAAACCTTGTAATATAAATAAAAATTGGTTTTTGAAGCGTTTTGAAAATAAATGCTAAAAAGATGGGCAAATCGTTTGCTTTATTTCAATAAATTTTACTTTGAAATCCTTTCCAGTCCACTGTCGCCATATGGCAATATTCTTTTTAAATGCATTGAAAAACTGAGTGAGATTACAAAATCAGCATTTCTTAAGTGGTGTTCTATGCATTCAACTGTCAGTTTTTGTTTTATTTGAATTCATTTTAAGGCGTTGGACTGCTGACTACCATAAAAGGCAAATAGAGTAGATTTGTGTATTGTGTTTGTCGTCTGCATTATAAAGGTATGTATTACAATTTCCTCTTCGGTATATTTGTTTTTATTTCACCGATTTATAAGTGTAATAAAGAATACGGATGTTGCGGAATGGGCAGCTTTAGGAAGACAATATAAAAAATAAAATATATTAAAAAACACTTTTAAAATAAATAACTATTATAAATAAGATGCACTACATAATAAAAGTTTGGGCATGAGTTGCAGTTAAACAATTGTGATTATAGTTATGGATGCTCAAACTTTTCTTGTGTATATCACTGAGAAAGAAAAAAATATTTTTAATTTTTAGTACATTCTATCTATAAAAGTTATTTATTTTAAAAGTTTTTTTTAATGTATTTTGTTTTCAATTGATATGGTAAGCTCCATTTCTTCAAGAGCATCAATATTGCATGGTTTTTTGCTTGTTAATTGTATTGGAACTCTATGCTTAAAACTCATATAACGGTACATAATCTTCTCATCTACGTTCTCTTGCGAACGTGTCGTGGTGTAATGTTTTTTTTCTCTGCGATGAGTAGTTTAAAAGATTATCGTACTTTAATGTTAGTATGTACTTCCATGTAAAAAAAAATAAAATAAAATACTATGCTTAAGCGTTTAACCCTTTGCACTCCGAAGTCCCCTCTGCGGCACCAATTTATTGCAGCAATTTAGGATTTAATTTTTAATTGACATTCAACTAAGAACTGTAAACTGATAGATGAGTAATTAACTCAATATTAGATTTTGCTTTTGATTATAAAAATTTTTACTGGGCTGTCAGCTCGTGATAGCAAAAGTCCTTGAAGTTTTAAAGGATTAAATATTTCTGAAATTGCATAGTTGCAGGTGCTGGAAAAGTTCGGAGTGCAAAGGGTTAAAAGAAAAATCAGCCCCTCACACCAATCTACACCCCCCTCTGTACACAAATTCGAAAATCACTCATTTTAACGATATTCTGGTGAAAAAGGTCTGTTATAAAGTTCCTTACAGAAGAGAAAAATATTCCATTTAATACCACTCAGCAAGAGCTTTAATTTGATATCATACACTCCCCAAATTGGACAACCCCAAAGGGGCCAGTTACCACCCCCACCCCAAAACCCCCAAAAACGTAAAAATTTTCATCCCTTCGGAAAGCTCTCCATACACTCATTCTAAATCAAAAACCCCATGAAAATTCATCCACGTTTACTACCCTAAAAAATTTTTTGCTCTAACAATATTCTTCTGTCGCACAACTAAAACGGAATTTTGACTGTTTGTGCTTGACTGACTAATCCAGTGTGGGGTTAGTCTAAGTCTCTATGTTACAATCATTTATATAACTAAGTGATCATATAACAAGTGCTAATTTATAAATGTACATATATATATATTTAGATGTTTTTTTTCTATTTCTATAATAGTCTTCAGAAATTCTCTCTGGTTTCTTGCCATTAGCAAATTCCCCAATCGGTCCTGATCTTTCGACTGATCTAGTTTTTCCAACTGGCTAAGGGTTAACAAACCCAAAATCATGGTTTATGGATCAGATGCCTTATAATTAAGACTGATCATCTACTATTTAGGTGTTCATTTCTTGAATTGACTTAGTCTTCTTCTGATTGTTTGAGAGCATAACTCTGAGCTCTAGGATCGTTAAAACTTCCCTAGACCCTTATTGCAGAAGGGCAGGAAAAATACCATCTCCATTTTTTCTCAAGCAATGGTAAATTTTTCAAGCATTTTAACGATCCTAAGAATTATTGACACGAAAAAAGACAGCGCCTGGGACTAGAGTCGAACCAGCGACTTCCTGGCTGTAGAAATCTGCAGAAAGTAAAATTTTGAGAATTTCCTAACAGCTTTCGTCGATAAAAATCAGCCGAAAGCAAATTGTGAATTCGTGGGCTACTAACTGGCACTAGAAGGGTCAGCGGTTAGAGTGTCCGACCGGAAATCGGGAGGTTGCGGGTCCGATTCCCTTCGCAGATGTTACCTTTTTTCGTATCAATAATTCTTAGGATCGTTAAAATAAATGCTTCAAAACTTTACTATCTTTTGAAATTTACATTTCTCTATTATTGGTTCAAATTGAAAATGTTTACACCATCTTCTCCTGGTGATTTTTATTTTTAGATTTTGAATGAACGGTAAAGTTGTTACCTGTGACATCTAGTTCGACTTCTTTCCTGCTACTCGTGAGGCTGTTATCGTCTTATTGGAGAAGCCCAATGCCATTGATGTGAGCTTTGGCCAGGATTGTTTTGAGACGAGATACAGTAGGCTGGCCCTCTATGCCTTCACTGAAGCTTTTCGATGTCCTTCTCTTGGATATTTTGAGTTCTTTGTTACATTCTTTTAGGTCTTGTTTGTAACGGGACCATTCGCCTGTACGTCTAGTGCTGTGGAAGAGCTTCCTTTTATTAGCTTTTAAATTTCCCAGCTCCCTGTTCCAAAAAGGCACATTTCGTGTTACTTCTCTAAGTTTGACATGACAGCTAGATTCAAATGAATTATTTAATCGATTTTCGAGCTGGTTTGAAATAAACTCTAGGCCAGGTCGTGATTCTACTGAGCCAAGTTCGAATTCTGCTAAGCCCAATTTTATGAGTTTGGGTTAGGATTCCGAGCTGGTTGGTTGTAGAACTTGTATTTCTTCCCGCTCCACAAGTCAAGCTTTGATGTCAAATCTCATGTTTGTGATCCGAGATAGAAACTCTCTTATGATGTGCTAATTTTGTATTATATCCGTCAGGGAGGGACTACATAAGGTAAGATCCAATATCTCCTGACGAATTATATTGTTAAAAGTGGGTTCTTTACCGATGTTAGCTATGTTCAGATTACTCTTTAATAAACAGTCTAACAGGCACTCGCACTGCTAAGTGGATCCCTTGTTGTTGTGCCTACCCCTACAGTAGTTCAGCAGTTGCATTATCTCTTGTAGACAGAGTTGATCCGGTTCACCAAGGAAGTAAGTTGAGGATATAGCTACCTCCTATTTATTACTGGATAGAAGAGAGGAGGTAGAAGATCAACTTACCCTGAACACATGGTTTTTGAATAGGAGCAACATCCAGTTGTCCCTTGACAACTTTCCTGCATGTTGAATACTGCTTTTGCGTGGTGGAGTAAAATGTCAGTATATGAAAATTCGTGCTTTTGCATATGCGTGTTTGTTATTTAATTGAAAAATATAATAAAACACAAATATGATTAATCCACCTGAGAAATCCTTAAGAAATCCAGGAATGGGAGCAGATACGGTCAGTAGTCCACCTAATGAAGCCTAGGATGTAGCCTCATAGTCTTTGGTCTACTTCGTGTAGTTTGTCAAGAAAGTGATGTATTTGTACGAGAGTGACGGACGATGACATAAGAACTCTTCAGTTAGCAACAGTAGAACGGTCGATTTTTTGTTAATGTGCCTTTAGAATTTTGAAGAAGCTATGCCACATTAAAATGGAGATTAGAATACCCAGGAATTAGGTGGCTTTACTTTAGTTGCTTATTGAAATAACTAGGTTTGTGCGATCACTTAAGATTCTATGCTGCTGTTTTTTCTACTTTTAATACTTTTTCTTATTTCCTTAATCGACAATTTTTGGTATCGCAAACGTCGTGACATTATTTCCCGCTACGGTTGGTCATTTGATCGGTGGTTCGGTAACTCGATCATCAACGCAATGCGATTTTCTGGTACGGACGGTGACGGAAAATGTCTCAATCATCTCTACCGTGTTATCCGAAACGACAAAAGTTCAGAAATTCCTGTTTTTGTTGTTGGTTTAGAACAACGAATAAAAGGGTTTCGGAACTTTTTCCGTCCCAAACGGATACGACAATAAACCTGAATATCGATTACCTATAGGTAAATGCAGTACAGAGAATGGCTAGCGACTTAGACAATCTCCATAATAACTCCATTTTAAATGACTCAATTTGAAAAATATAGTTCTCACTTTTCAAAAAGCATGGAAATAAGAAGTAAGGAATGAACACAAACGTGTAGATGAATACGTGAAAGTGAAGCATTTTTGAAGAGGAAAGGGGTGAACTCTAATACCCCACAAATGACAACTGAACCACTGCACCTAAAGGTCAATTTATATAGCAACAACATGCATTTTTGCTGAAAACTTGAACAAGATGGTCTTATTGATTGATATGTGTAAAAAAGCAAGAAAGAATGAAGGGGAAAGAAAAATTTTGTTCCAGCGGGGAAATTGACATTATAGCTCTTAAAATTTTGTTGGCATGTTTTGTCTTTTTTCGAATTTTATCATGTTAGCTTTATCTATTCCGCTCACACTATTTTCTTACAATGTTGTAATTTGTAATAATATAAATTGGTCTTAAATTATTCAAATATGTGCCGCTGGTTAGGTATCTATGCGGTAGTGAGTGTGTGTCCTAGTTTAAGGTTAGGAATCAGATATGGTAAATGGTACCTCATATCCAGTTCAGTAATTATTTTCGAGGAAACTTGTTTTTGGGGGTTCACAGAAAATATTTAATGTTAGAAAATTCCAAATTAAATGTTATGAAAGTTCACAAATTAAGTAGAATATAACTTTTCAGGTTCTCGAGAACCGCTAACCGTGGTTTTAAGGTTTTTGGATTAAGAAATGTATCTACCCTTCGCTCACATCTGCTTATTTCTAATACTACGCTGATCATTTGCGTTTCCTTGGTTTGAAACAAGTATTCCACATTTCCCGATTTTACAGCCATTCTTTAGTTCTTATTTCCATGTCAGAAAACAAACATTTCTTTATATTACTTGTCAAAAGGTTAATTTTGACAGCTTTTCATGATAG
Source organism: Dasypogon diadema (assembly GCA_006980735.1). Classification (NCBI taxonomy): domain Eukaryota; kingdom Metazoa; phylum Arthropoda; class Insecta; order Diptera; family Asilidae; genus Dasypogon; species Dasypogon diadema. The sequence continues at coordinate 2,025 of QYTT01088103.1, read as the reverse complement.
TTTTGAAAGCTTTCTTGATATTTTTCAAATGAATTCATTTCGATCGAATTCATTTCGAGGTAGTCTGCTTAGGGTATTACGGAGCGAGTGCAGACCAGAGCCGTGGTATCTTTACAATTCTTTTTAATTGCGCCTAATCGCTAGTAAAATTCATGCTTATAGGCTAACAGTTCTTACTACGCAAAAACACAAAACAAAACAAACAAACAGTGACAGATAACATATAGTCTGGACTAAAGAAAAATGTAACTATCGTTGAAGGGAAATAAATGTTTTAGTTTTGAAAGTAATAAGCTGCCACACACGACAATGGTTTTAGGCGTACAGACACGCGTTCAAACATAAGATTGGCAGTATGTAGGTAATTTGACCTATAGACATATGATTGCCCCAAAACTGTCCTAAATATCAGTTCATGTTGATATTTTGTGTTGTTTTATTTCCTTCTTCTTCTTTTTAACCATTCTTTTACCCACTTTTTCTACTTGGTTGTTTTCTCTTAAATTTGTATCATATTTAATTTCTCCTTTTACAACTCTAATCCTAAATGAAAACCGACACCTTTTGCGGGTGAACTGGCGTACAAATAAATTTAATCATAAAGTTTGTACGTCTAAAAGCGTGTCGTGTCATTCGTGGTCGCCTATTGAACAAAACTTTGGGACTATTTTGGGACAATCATATGTTTGTATATCAGGTACAAACATATATGATTTTAAAGGATTAATTATGAAAAAAGGTTTAACAAACAAACAAACAAACTCTGAATTTCTCCACTATAGATTTTTTTAAAACCGAAAACATCATCAGCGCTGAGGAATGTCAAAAAGAATGAAATTGCAAAGAAGCAAATTGCATTGAACACATTGAACGGCAATAACAGGTGTTCAGCGCTGAAAACAGAATCGATTTCTATTTCTAATGAACGTGCTTCATTTTTTACATTTTATGTTATGTTGGACAGAAAAACTCGCTAAACATGGATTATTTAAACGAAATAAGTCTAGGAAGGAAATGAATGACAAAAAAGTGGTTATTACAGAAATTCTATAATCAAAGCAAAGCTTTTCTATGTGATCAGTACAGTGGTTATGAACGTTTTTTGACATTTTCGAGGGCTGATGAACGCTGTTGAACGTTGCATTGTGTTTCCACCTTAAATGTAGTCTTAGGTCTATTGACAATAATAATCAAAACAAATACTTACCGAAGTTGGACAACTAACACTCACTTTGCAAAAAAATTATATATGTATTTTCAGACTTATAATTTTCTAATGTGTTGCAATTTTTTTCCTAACGCAAGCGTGAGGTATTCAAAAATTTGTGCCATTTTTGAGGTGAAATTAGGACTGCATAATGAGACTATACGGATTTTCCCTGACAACTTCGCACAACTTTCTATGTTCAATGACGCCACGAAGTTGGGCGGATAACTATTCATTGCCTGCAACCAGATTTACTCTCGGTCAGTTTCGTAAAACTTTTCTAGCCCAAACTATAGACTTACGAGGCATAAGTAAAGTTTAGCTTACTTTTCTTAGCCAGCATAAATTTGTGCATACAAATTTATCCTGATTAAAAATGGCAAGCAAAATTTTACTTTGACTTTAGCCTGAAATACAATGAATACGACACGACATTGTCGTCGACAAATTAGATTTTGAATACATGTGACGACATGAGGTCATAGCAAATGTGACGACACGACAAAGTCGGCGACAAAAGTTTGGTCAAAAACCGAATTTTGTCGTTGTCGTATGCGACATTTGAGTTTGATATTTGTCTGAGATAAAGAAGTAGGGAAGAAACTTAATTTTATGAAGTGTTAATTCACCAGAAAACTTTAAAAGCAAATAAATTCACTTGTAATACTGAAATTAATTTCCGCCTGGACATACTTCCTTACTGCACCTTTCCTCAGCTGTTCAAAAATGACAACGACATCGTCGTTCTCATTGTAATTGGTTTCCGACAAATTACGACGACAATAGTCGACGACAAAGTCGTGTCGTATTCATTGTAT
>QYTT01088102.1:0-18127 GCA_006980735.1 Dasypogon diadema | reverse complement strand
GTTCAGTGCTGCCAACATGTAATTTGATAATCATAATTAGGTAGTTTGTGTTTTGCGTTTTTGATCAAAAAAACGAAAATGAACGGAAGTGATGTACACCCTCGTAACAGATATTTAAAATGTGAATAATCTAAAATTTGATAATGGAATCATTTTATTTCCTAAATACAAAATAAACATGACTTTTTATTCACTCTAGGGACCAATTGGTCTTCTAAATAATTATTGCTAACGTTGTGAAACATAAAAGTCACGGAGGTAAGAGAGCACAGGACATGGCATTTGCTCACTTAATACTCTATAACCTATGTTAATATATTTTATTTGGCTGGATTTTTATTATGAGAGTTTAAATTATTGTGTCCGATTTGTAATTAGAAGATAAACAAAAAGAGCCTTTACTATGCTTTAATTAATTTGTACTCTAACGTATTTTGTGTAGTTCAGGAGAATGACCCATATGATAGATAGGGTATATTATAATAGTTTTGATCCAACGTTTGTAACGCATAGAACCAATAATGCTAGAGCTGAATGAATTATATATACACATGCTCAGAATGTGAAAACAAATCGATTTAAGCATGTCTGTCTGTTCGTCCGTCCGTCCGTCTGTATATACGATAACTCAAGAACGAATTGAGCTCGAAGCCTGAAATTTGGTATATATGACTTTCAGAAAATTTTTAGATCTGAATTTTAAAATGGTGACGAATCTGCCCACTCATTCAATAGGCTGTCATATTGAGTCTTTGGATTATTGGGCATAATTTAAATAGGGAACAACGTGTACCGCTTAAATTTAATAAGGAGCAGCTTTATGAGATGCTTAACCAATAAAATTAAAATAGCTTATATTCCCCCACTCCTTGGTCGGGCCGCCATATTGGATTTTTAGATTATTGGAAATAATTCGAAAGAGAAGCAACCTATCACTTTAAAAGCTTGTTATATTATATAGGGTACCAAGTAATCAGCCTAAGGCTGATTATATATTTTATGTCTTTTATTTATTTTCTTCTCCTTTCAGTATTAAATGACGAATTTATGTTAAGAATAATTAAGTTAATCGTTAAGTTAGCTTTAGACAACACGATTTGCAATAAATAGAGTAGTACCGAACCTATTGTATTATTCAGCGACCTATCCTTTTACAGCAATTATTTTACGGCTATTAGAGGCGGTAATAACAAGAAAACTTTGCATTTTGGTAGAGTAGTTTTTGTTGTTTTTTTTTATATCTTAACCTTCCAATTTTTGAGATATATAAGAATGAAATTTTAAAAAGTGATGAAATTTTTTAACTAATTGGAGAGTTGAAAAATTCATAACTTTGGTTGTATTTATTCCACAGCAATAAATGAAGTATAAAATTAAAGGAGACAATACATACAATGCGAAAAAGAAACTTTAAATATAAACTTTCAGAATATTCGATTTAACAAGTGTAAAGAAAAAATCCCTTTCTAGGTGTACTTATTTGGTGGTGTACTTCTATTGTGACAAATATGATTTCTTAATCACTCTTACTATTTAAGGGATCCTTATTCACCTTTCTCTTTTTGTTTTCGAAATAATCTGCCTCGAAGTCGACCATATTCAACATCCTTTTCTATGAACCATGAAAACGAAAATTCCTGAAAGAATCAAAAAGGCATAGATTTATGTCGGTTGGATATAATATTTAGGACAACGTTCTTCTGGACATTTTACCATATTCAAGAAAGCAAGCAAAATATAAAGATTTTCAGTAGAGAACCCTATCTTCAATACTTGAAAAGATATCACTAGCATTCGGAAATAAAATATTTCACCAAGACAACACGCCATCACACTGCCGTACAAGCATTAGACCTTTGATTTATGGATTTAATGAGGTGGAGCTATAAGCTGGCCGCCAAGATTATCGTGTGGAATTTTCATATGGGGCACCATGAAAGAATACATTGATACAAGGGACCAGTTAGAGAGGATATTTTGGTCACGATCGATCTACCAGGAGGCATCGAAAGATGCTATAAATTCTGTCTAGCATAATATAGGGGGCACATAGAGCAATTATGGTAGTTTTAACTATTTTAAAATAGCTCAGTTTAATAATTAAAGCAAGGGTTGTAGAAAAGGGTCGACTTCGGAACTGGTTATCACGGATAACTCGTGAGGATTCGAAATTATATAAGAAAAGTGTATGTTAGTTACAAACTTTTTTAAGAAATTTGGGTATGTTAAAGACAGTTTTAAATTTGAAATTACGTAGGTTCTAAATGAAGAGCAGTAAAGGAGTGATTGAGCACTCATTTAAAAGCTTTAAGCGTTGTCTACAATATGACGTTAAACTGATATACAAACCGTGTATAAGCTATGCAGAGTTTATCGACCAAAAGACCTTCAAGTGCCTCTCTCTCCTCTCCCATACAATGTTTTGTTTTTCTCATGGAGAAATATTACTAGGCGACTGCTTAGGATAGGACACCCTGTATATCGGGTTGGAAAAATCAAAAACTTTATTGTTCAAGTCGTTAGTAAAAGTTGCCAAAAATATGTTCCTAAGGTACTAAATGAAATTGACGTACATAATACGGAAATACTGGGGATCACGAAGGCTATCTAAGAAGGTAACTTAACTCTAACTCCGTCTCTCTTTACTTATCTCTTACTCCTCCCCTCTTTATTCAGTAAGCTCAAAGAAGGCTCGAAGAGCACTTCAATAACTGAACTGGTTTACCAAATTTGTTTCATTTTCTGCTAGAATATTCAGGTTTTACTAAAGTACTTCTGTGCCGGATTTTATCCATCTACTTCGAAGCGTTCTCGTTTTAGAAGGAAAATACCGATTTTTTATTCGATATAGCTGGATATTTCATATGGCAACCCTATGAAGGTATTGTCCAAATTAGCCCATTCACAAACCTGGTCTTTCAATTTTAATAAGGTCTCTAGCTTAAGGCGTTCTCGAGAAAACGCGTGGACGAACAGACAGCAGACAGACGGACAACGATTACACGATTTCTTTTCTTCTCCCATTATTGAGAATGTAGTTTATTTCTGTGATATTTATGATATATTTTTATGTGTTACAAAAGTTTTCTTAAACTTATAATACCCTACATCTAGGGTATAATGAGAGCAAACAGTTTTCGCACTTCGTACGTTTTATAGTTTCGCATTTTCTTTAGAAATACAGATTTAACAACAAAAATTTAATATGAAATTATTTACTATGTAAATAAAAAAGCGTGCTATATTTTGTGTGCCCAAATATAGCAAATATACAAAAGTTTTAAGTCAATGGAACCTTTTGGTAGAGTTATAATTAGTTGCCATCACGAAAATGCAATTTGCCCTCATGGTTTGTATTCTTTTTCGTCGTTTTTTTATGAGCATCACTTTATTTAGTAGAAATAATTTAATGTAAAGCCGTCAGTGTGGAAAACATTTAAATTGGGTATTGTTAAATCTGGAAATCGAGCATCACGCCTCCAATTATCCACTGCATTCATGGCTAAGAATCTCTTCGAATGGAATTGTTATTTTCATGACAGCTCTGACAGTTCAAACGTAACAAATCAGATCTTTGAGGTTGCCTCATAATTATAACATCGCGAGCCTCTAATTTGGCGGTATGGTGTCAAGGAATTAACAATGAAAGGAAAGCATGTGCCTGAATAGTAACAAAAAAGGGTGACGGATGTAATGTTCCCAATTACATCCCCCGCTGCTTTGACACGAATCTCCAGGTAATTTTCTCACACTGTGCCTAACCGTGCCAGCTAAATTGCCCGCAAAGTAAGATATTTGAAAGAAATTAAAGGGAATTGGCCTTAACCTCTGTGACCACCTGGGAGGCTTTTTTTTGGTTCAGACACTTACGATGACCCACCTAATGTGAAATAATGAGACTGACATTCAACCTAGTGCTTCAAATGTTATCCAAGTGACCACCGATCATAGAAGGTGCCAAACTTCCGAAATTTCGAGGCGTTACGAATTTCAGCTCACGACTTGAATGTTTTTGTATTTGTCCATAACAATATTTTTTATTGTGTGCACAAAACACGGTACAAAGCGGTCAGGCGGCTTTTGAGTTTTATTCACCAGAAAAAATATCAGATTAAAATTTTTTTATCTCTGCATCTTGTATTGTAACATGATTATAAGAAAATTACCAGCACTTATCGAATTTGCAATTTTATTACCAGCCAGCATCACCCGCGAGTTTGTTCGCTTTGGTTTCGGAAATAGATATGATGTATTTTAGTTTTTGGATAGGTCTTTGTTTTATTGTTTTGATTTTAATTGGTTAGAATACAATTGTATAATTTTGTATACTTTATTTTTTGGTGACAATTCTCAGTAGCGAAGGGAAGTGATTACCCAACTGATTCCGCAAGTAATTCTTAGTAAACAGAACTACTTCTGACTTAGTTTACCACCTGTGTAAAAAATTCATTACTTTTACATGGAGATGTCATAGGTGGTAGTTAATTACCTCTATTTTTTACCCAGAACTGGTTCAGTCATTGATTGATTGGATGTAGTTATTCAAAAAATCCCTATTAACTGATTTTTGCTTTAATCATTCAGAACAATTTATCTCATTAACAATTATTGAACCAATTCTACAAGTACTATGAAGTAACAAGCACTTCTAGGTTGCATTTATGTCAATAGAAAAACGCATTACAGCATTGTCACAGAGAATAGTGTTTTACATCACTTTTCCACTAGACACCCTCACTGCACAAGGGAAAAGGGAAAACTTTGAATTGATTGTAGCCATTTAATGAATTTTCTATTCATGATGGAAGTAGTCCTCTCTGGAGTTGATTACCATTTTCGGTGCTGGGATATATTGGCTTTCCGGAATGCCAACTCTAGACAACTCGGGACATATAATTAGCCGTAAGAAAAACATTGCTTTCTCAAACCGAATCCCGTGATAGCATCATTTGATTGATTTTATTAATAAGGGCACAGTTACCCTCATACACAGCTAATGACTTCTTTGCAATAAATTTTCTATTTCGAGATATATTGCTTGTATGAAATGCTGTAATTTGTAGACTATACGCCCTAAGTTGGAATCAAATTCGATTTCAGTCCTGTTTTCACTTGAGCTTATTGAAATCAGCTTTCACTCTGCAATTCTATCATTTTTTGGGGAAATTCGTTATTATAATTTCCGCGTAAAGAGGCTCTCAATTCAATGCGGAAATTAAGTGTTTGATCTGAACTCTATAAGAGAGATCATTTAAGACATGCTTTTATAATGTCTTTCTTTTGCTTTGAAAGCAAGTGGTTGGCAAATATTTTCAGCAAAAACGAAATTAATTCCATATTTGAGTTTTATGGTAAATTCCCCTGGTACTACTCGTAATAATGGCACGTCGTATAACAGTTTGCTAAGTCAATGTTGTGTGGCACATACTGACGGCTACTGCAAAAATGCTGTTTAAAAGTGGGGTGTACGATTTTGTTATCAGTCAATAGGATTGCAGCGATTGCAGAGGAAACTAGTTTTCCAGACAATATTTAACATTGTCCCATAAAGTTAAAATAAGAGGGAAATAATGGTAACAGTAAGCACTTCTTAGCATGTGTACGTGGTCCAGGTGTAAGTTGCAATTTCAGAGAAATAGTCAAATTCATGATTCTGTGGCGACACCTTTACTGGCTGCGTTCGGTAGCCAGTCATGTCTTCAACACGCCGAAACATTTGTCAGGTTTATTTCGCCTTTGAGCGAAGTCACTGTTCGGCGCGCGGACTCAACCGTTCTTAGTAGGCGGAGATATTTTGACGAGTATTGTTTTGCTTTCTAATCGTTTTTTCTACTAGTCTCGAAAAGGATTTCATAGCGGTCACAATTTTTAGTCATTTTTCTTTAACCGCAAAGAGAAAATAAAATTTAACTCGAGTTTTGCAAGTTTGCAACGAGTTGTGAATTCAGCCCTTGTATTCTTTAAACTACTCCGTTCGGATCTCTATCGAGTCCAATTCAGTTTCGATGTGACTTTGTATTGTGAAAACTAATTTATAAACTGCGACAGTCATGTGAAGCCAGAATTAAGAGCAAGGCTCAAGGCCCAAGTGAAACTTTACCGCACCAGAAAAGGAAGCAATTCTGGTTAGGATTTCCTGACCCAAAATCCGTAGTTCCCTCAGCGGAGTCAATTGAGGCTGGCACACATTCAGTCCGTCCAATAGCTTGAAGCCATTGCACACCTAAGTATTTTTCATTCAGACACTTTATCTTTATATATACAACGAATTATATTATTTCCGATGAAATGAAGGAAACACAAGTTAATTTTGCCTCTAACTAATTAAAGAAAGAAAATTTCGGAACCGCCACGTCCAGCGTAAGACGTTACACCTCTTGCCCCGGCTGCATTTTACCAGCAATCAGAAATGTTTACTTCATAAATACGGCTTTACACAAACATAGCTTTTCCTGTTATTTTATCTCTATGCATCGTGTTCAGTGTAATGTTATATGAAGAATTAGGGGGGCATAAACTCGAACCACTACAACTTTTGTCGTTTAGTCTTAACAGTTTATTTTTTCTTCGTGTCAAGCCTTCATTACTTACACGTTCTCGTTCGAATCATTGGCTGACTCCCGTAGTATTGCCATTGATAACAATCGGGCACACATGATTAGATCACTTAACGACTACATTACTAAAATTATCGCCTGAGACATTGCGAACCACAACGAGGGCAATGCATCCAAAACGTAAAGTCGTCTGATTTCCCTTAAAAGAAACCCCAATCCCCTGCCACCTCTGTTCGTCAATGGGGTGAGCATTTCAAATTCTGCTAACTAAAACATCTTGGGGGGTTCAGGCATTCAAGAATCTTAGTTGGAAAGAATGCGATGAAGTGCCTGGCCTTCCTGCATCGTTCCAACACATGCTTTACTCCATACGACCTAATGCTCGTAGGCAACGTTCATATTAGCCCCGGACTTTAATTTAATTCGCATATTTTAACACAGGCAGAACGTATTGCGTTGGACAAAGTCCAAAAAAGCTCTTAAGCTTTTTGCGATGGTGCGCTTACTTCTAAAATCGATTCCCTGAAGCACAGGCGCAATGCCACTTCTCTAACGCTCCTTTATCGCTACTTTAATGGACATTGCCCCAACGTAATACCCGGTATGAGTCCTTGCAGATTTATCCCCATGTGTGACATCCGTCCTTGGTTAACTCAAATGGAATACGAAATAGAATACTATGAAAATCTCTACGAAATAGATGCCTACTTGCGCAAGTAACGAAACAAATACACACACGACGGGGTAGAAAACAAAGAAAATTATGTTATTTGTTTGACGCCCTCAAAACACCCTTAAAATAGTGACAATCCCAGAGGATTGGCGTTACTTGAATTTGTAATTGGAAGATACTTGCATATTGCTAACAAGGGAATGGACCTACCTTTCGTCGGAGGGAGGAGGGAAGGAGGTGATTGAATATCGAAATGCTCGCAGATTGCAATGTAATGGATTAGGCAGTGTTGTCTGATCGCAGAGCCGTTCAATTTGTGGTGGAATTCTGCTGCAAAAGGAGAAAAAAGAGACTTGTAAGAATTCCTCGGAGCACGGATGTGGCGAAGTACATGGAAGTGTTGAAGAGGAATCTGAAGGAAAAGGTGAGGAAGACACTGAAAAGCATTAGAAGTGTGGAATCACAGCTGGAGATAATAACCTCAGCTATGGGAAAACTATAAGACGAAGAAGAGGGAGCTGAAAACAACTCTGTGACGACGAAAAAGGGGGTCGTAGAGGGAATCCTTCTCGAGCATGGAGACTATCTCAGAAGCCAGTAGACTGTAGAAGATAGTCACCAAGGACCCGGGCTCCAATGTTTTCATTTGTTCGTGATAGGATGGGAAAAATGAAGAAGACCAACAGGATTTTAATGGAGGCACATTTTCTTGGAAGTTATGTCTCGGAGGCTTCTTAAACCATGCGTAATTACTTAGCCACAAGATAAGACCGGAAAGTGGTGGAAATGGTGGTCTCTTTGGAGGGCGTGAAGAGGGCCATAGGCAGCTTCGCACCTTTCAAATCTTCAGACCTGGACGAGATATTTCCTGCCTTACTACAATACCATAAGAGCCATTGCACCGTGGCTTCGGAGAATGTTCATTACCTGTCTCGCGACATAACATATACTGGATAAGTAGAGGGAACCTACTTTCTACCGAAAGCAGGAAAAGGGATTACACCGAGGCGAAATCCTTCAGGCCGGTCAGTCTGACATCCTTTCTGTTGAAAACAATGGAGAGGGTGTTGATGGAATACCTTGAGTGTACGACGCTGAAGGAGTATCCCTTGAACGTAAACTGGCATGGGTACCAGGGTAGGAAATCGATGAAGTCTGCTCTTCATCAGCTGGTGAGTGTAGCAGAGGAGGAACTGAATACAAGAGGCATTGCTTTGGATACTTTCATGGACATTGCAGGTCTCTTCGGCAAAATTCGGTATGAAAAACGGAAGATTGCATTACCAATACGTATAAAGGCAGTCAGGTATGAACATTTGCAATTTTATTAGTTTAAATAAAACCATTAGTATCCTAGTCTAGACTCCTGCCAGCTTTCGCATTGACAATTATATGAAATTAAAATTTTGAATATTGCAACATTTGTTGTTGTTGGATTTTCTGCTGCTGCTATTACAAATTTATGGTCAAAAATACGGCTTAAATTAAGATTAAGACTCAATTGTTTGAAACTGAAAGTGGAAATTGCAGACCCATTCGCAGATACCAATTGCAAATCAGAATTACCAGGTTTTTGGCAATGTTCGTGGTATGACTTTTTTGGAAAAATTGAAACTTCCGCACCGATCAAAAAATGAGTTTTTAAAGTTTTATCGTAGGAAAAAAGGCAGCGAGAAACTTTACCTATATTCGCTGCCGCTGACGAAGTTTTTTTGTTTATTTAGGAATTCGGAATATTTTTGGAATAAGGGGATGCAGTTATTTGCATTGTTTTTATATTTCCTATGATACCAACTAATTCTGCCTGTTTTGTTTAAGCGGGAGTTAGATCTTGTACCTGGCCTGCTTCTCGAAAAACCTCTTTGTCTTGCTCGTGGTCTCCTAAACGCATGACGTTTAATGCGCTCAGTTAATTGTTGAACTTGCTGCGATAAATTATTAATCGCGCCAACGTTGGAAGAAGTAGTTGATGTTTGATGAATGGCGGAAACTTTCGAAGAACTCATTGAATCATGTATTCTATCTGCTAAGGCAAGAATTTCTTCCTGGTTGTGCAATGTTCCTGGTAATGCAATTTTGGATAGATTGTAGGAGTTTATTTATCCATAACTTTAACAATAATGATTTATTTACTAAGCTATTTCCGCCTGCTATAGATTCCATTCGCCTGATAAGCTCGGAAGGTTTAAGGCGTCAAGTCTGCGCTCTTCGGAATCTATGTTTCTGGAAAGCAAAACAGCTCTTAGATTCTCATACTTGTTATGTAAGGGTGGGTTGAGTAAAATGTCTGCTACCATTTCCATGGCATCGATTGGCAATGACGCCACAAGGTAATCATATTTGGTGTTCGAGGCGGATATGTTCTTCACTTTAAATTGAGTTTCGACCTGTAAAAACCAGAGGTCGGGTCTGTTGCCCCAAAAAGGAGGTATTTTTAGACTAACTAGCGCTACGTATGGAGCTATCGAAGAGTTCCCCGATTTCTGCGAACTATTTCTTTCGGAATTATCTGGCTGTCCAGGCTGGCGCTCTTTGATATTTGGGTTGTCTACCATGATCACGGTTGGAAAGATTTTATTCAATTTTGATTAGAATTTTACTGAAAACCCGATTTTATTTCGAAATACGAATAGTCTGAGTTTCCGATAATATTGACTTGTATAATGTATTGAAAACTCTTGACTCAAAAATGAATTAAACTGTAATTTTTCTTTAAAAAAAAATTCGAAATAGAATTACCATCGAAACTGTAAAATGTTTGACATAGTTCTTGTGATTCAAGCGCACATCATGTTGATATTTTTCGTAACGAGAAGCTATTAAATTTAAGGAGAATAATTTTAATTACTAAAAGCACTTGTTAGTAAATGGCTTAAAAAGAAATAGTAAACATGTCATTTAAATACTCACTCATGAAGATATCTACTTTCAACATTTTTATCATTTGAAGTATTCAGATGTGTCCACTCTTGAGCTCCTCCAATACTAATTTTTTAGTTGATCACTTCCAAGTTACCTAAAAGCGTTATATATTATAATTTATCCCCTAATTACTAGTAGTGTTTGTTTCTTATCTTATGATGAGCTCACATGCCCAGGATGTATCTCTCAAAAACCAGGTTTTGATGACCGTGAAAAATTATCGAGCAAAAATCGGATTGTAGTTATAATAGCTTCTTTTGTTCGTGATAATTGACGAAATTGCTACTGTTTTCTTTTTTCCAACGACGAATTGTTTTTGCTTTTATCAGTAACAGACGATGATAAAATGCAACATGTCCAAATTCTAGGGACGCACCATCCAAAAATTTTCCAATGATTTTTTACCATCCAAAGTTATTTGAAGAATTTCGCTGTACACGGAGTTAATTTGCATTCCCTCGATGAAATATTTTTTGGTTTAGGTTTTTATTTTTACTCGATGTCATGAAATATGAAGATGAGCAGCCATGTGGCGAGGTATAGTATACCCAAACTGTGATTTTTGTCCAAATTTTTTATGCAGAATTTTTTGGTCCACGTCGTCTCTTAATTGATAAGTTCTCCCAATTCAATTGCAAGGTCACTATTTTGCACAAGGCAAAATGTGGTTGCGAAGAATTATAAAGTTGATAGTGCACTCCCAGAGTTGGTATATATATGTGGGATCCTAAATCCGCACACAGCTTTAACCCTACTAGCCGATAACAGCGACACGTAACTTTTCAAGCAAAAGGCATGCACACATCAGACGGAAACACCGACGGGACGACATTTTTTCCTGTTCGGAGACACTTGCTCGACCACCGGCTGTCATCGTTGTCACACACGCTGCTCGCTTAAATCGAAGAAGTTAATTAGTATTAGCATTAATATTCGGAGTATTGTTCTCCCTAGTTTAAGTACTTTTTTTGAAATAAAGCTCGGAGTATAGTAGTTCGGGGTTTTCCTTCTCCCGGATCGTACCTTTTTCCTACATATATATAATTACATATATGTAATTCTACCAATTTTAAAGAATTTGCCATATAAAAATAATCGAGGTCACCAGTGTTGGTTCGTTTAGGGTTTTACGGGCCGATACAAAAACCGCTTTACTAAAAACCAACTTTATTAAAAAACAAAAATTGACAAACTGGACCGACTGCGATGAGGAGTAGCTGCGGCGACTTATAGAGGAGAACTGAGGTTCTCTTTTTTATAACCGGATATACTTAACATTGTCGAAGTTTATATAGTGATTTAAAGTAGTCTGCGAATTCTGGCTACCGTAACTTATTTATCCGAATGATTTTTGGGATGTTCGAAAAATTTAAATTTGAAATCTATTCCATAGTCGCTACAGTTGTGTAATTCAAAACTAATTGGATTAATGAACCAATATTTGACTTCATACTATATCCCTTTGAAAGTATCGCTAGTCGCTCGCATTACAGAAGGGAAACAATTTTTCTGAAAAGTGGAATTCTTCAGCGTCAACAATTTCTCCAGCCTCTATCACACTTGTCATGGAGCGTGCGTCTTATCGGATCACTTGCGTATAAAATACAAATTCGATTTGTAACTTGCGTTCTCATCATTAATCATCGTGTAACCAAAGAATACAAATTCGCCGGGCAAAAGTTCATTAATGAACTGCGGAGTGCAGAATTGTGGTCGGTCCTGATGATGATCCAAATGATCATGTTCGTTTGGTTAGTTGTTTGCCTGCACGAAGCCAATCGTCAACCGATCAGCCCAAGAAAGAAGTGCCGTAATCACTTCTTGGGCGGCTTGATTAGAATACGAAGCCGTCAACGCAATGATAAATTGTGAGTATCCTGAGGCTTGATTTAATGAACACATTTCATACGACGGCCTCGAAATGTCTGTGAATTGCTAAAACGAAGCAGTTTTGAAATTTAAAAATTGAGAATTACTTTCGTTTTTTCTGTTCTTCTCTTTCTATGTCTTTTTTTTTTTGCAGTCTGTACCAACCAAATTTAAGAATTGCTACTAGAATAATGAGAGTTGCCAAAAACCGACCACGGAAATACCGGACACGGTATGCACGACATGCTTATTAAAACTGCGATTTCTAAGAAGGCCCTTAGGGCGATCTCTTTGTCCTCCGTCGCCTTTTTCAGCGTAGAGACTAGGTCATGTAAAGCGGTTATTGTTGCGGTTGATTGGCTGATAGGCGTGCTAATGCGGATGCAGCGGGTATTTCTTGGGTATACCACTACTAATGTGGAGGTCTATGACTTTCTCTTTGGTTTTAAACATTAAGAAAGTCAGGCTAATTGGGTGATGTGACTTAGAATGGGTAGCTGAGCGCCCTTCTTTTTTAGGTTTAAACACCACATTTACATCTCTCTAATCCCCGGGGATACGCCCAAGGACATGGGTATCTAAAATTTTTTCAATACGTATTCTCTTCTCGATTGGTTTTGTCATTGAAATTACATTATGTATGTTTAGTGCAGGAAAAATGATATACAAAAAAGATATTGTAAAATAACATATATTTGTAACAAATCTAATTTGGTGGCTCCAGTAACATCTTGTTCAAATGATAACGCACAGTTTGTAAAAAGAGCAAAGGGAGTAAAAACAGCCTAAACTGGCGCATTCGTAAAAAACACATCGTAAAAGGAGCAAAAGGATAAGGATTTTTAGCACTACGCAGACCACGAATGACACTTAGTAAGAAGAAAATTTTGGGGCCCCTAATATAGACCTATATTTAGGGTTTAAAATGCCATTAAATAGTTTTCCACTATCGTGGATGCTTAATATAATTTTTCTTTCCTCAATAGTGGTTTCCTCGACTTTTCGTACCATGTCTTTCAATTAGCCAAAGCACACCTCACACCTACATCCGAAAACTCAAACTAATCGAAATTTTGAAAGCAAATGATTACAGAAAATTCTCACATAATATCATATATAGTGCTCCTTCGGTTTCTTGGAAAAATTACAAATGCTTTTGTGAACTGCAGCATAGAATTGATGACATTTTCTGGATTGTAACTGATAATTTTCTCGGAAAGTCGAACAAAAACAAAGTATGAATACTTTTGTGGAGCACTATATATACTAAGAGAAGATTTCGTCGATACGTAAATGGTGCGGGTCAGACAAAGCCATAATTTGCATATGGTACGATGCGGTACTATCAGGGCACGGTGTTTGGATGCAATAGTGAAAGTTAAGTTTGTGAAAAATTATTTTTCAATCTCTTACATTCAACTTAAAAGTTAATAAAGGGCAAGATTACTTTATGCCTTAAGCCCGAAACTCAATAGCGGCATCGGCACCAGCACCGGCATTCGTGTGGCATCGGCATCGAAGTGGATGGCGACATCAATGCCCTGCAAAACTCAATGGTGGCATCGCTGACAGTTGTGTTTTTTAAGGTAATCAAGATGTTTGGACAAAATTTGCAGTAATTAGTGATGAAAATTTAGCGCATATTGTTGAAAGTGTAAGAGTAGCACACAATGGTATTAAAATAATTCCAAAAATCTCAATTAAATTCACTTACCCGGAACAGACAAGTCCTCGCTTATTTTCCGTCAAATTTTTTCTTTTTTAATTGTGTTTTTGTAATCTCTATCCATTTTTATAAATAAAAAACAGAGATTTTGTCGCACAAACTCTGCTAGTTTTTCTTTATCCACCATTTTTAAACGACCGATGCTGACGATCGATGCCGCCTTGAATATCAAATATTAATTGATACAGGCATCAGCACCAGCACCGCATTTCGATGCCATGCCGCCATTGAGTTTTGCAGCATTACCATACGTTCATTTTATTTTGACAGGCATCGATGCCAATGCCGGTGCCGGTGCTGATGCCTCTATTGAGTTTCGGCCTTTAGGGAGTGTCCATGGTATGACGAATAGCATACCGACGAAATCTAACCTTATCGTCATATAAATGCTGGAAAGTCTCACTAATGCCCGTTCCTAGTCTTCCAGCCCAAAAATATAATTTTGGGGGATTTTTTAGATGTTTTTTTTTTGCCTTATCCTCTACAAGCGCGCGACTTGATTATTTTGAATTTGTACTCGGCTTCGCCTAGGATTTATACTCGGTTATTAATAATCTGAAAGAATTTAACATTAACCTAATTGAGCTTCGAACACCTAAAAATGACAAAAATAATGGCATCAAATTAGAACAAACTGCTGCAAAAAATAAAAAATAATTATATTTTAAATACACTTTGTTATTTCCATGTTTGAGACACCGGATCAGTACCTTGTGTTGCCCATGGCTTACGTATTTGAAGGAATTATTTCTGTTGTCTTGATAATGATCCTTTACGTTTGGTGTGAAAATAGCAATACTTCATTAGAATTGATCAATTCTTCTAAAAGTTGCAATTAACAACATCTTTCCCGAAAGTTAGTACAGAAATGAAAAGATTTCCCGGGTAAGCCTATGTATGAAGCTTTAATTCTCATGTGACACATTTTAATTACAATATAAAAACTTGGTAACAGGATCAACGCAACATCATAGTGGATGAATTCCGGTCTTTTTCTTTCTTCCTTCCCATGCCTATTTTCCGATCTGTAGCAAAAGAAGCAGCCGCTAAATTTTAGGACACATTCGTGGACTTAGACCTTAGAACACGATAACTGGTGAGTGGCGAGAGTGAACCACACTAACTCACTAAAGCCATTCACTAGCTCAAGTCTTTTTATGAAAATCGCTTTAGAAATAGATTTGGTACCGATAGCAGTTGAAAAAAGAAATAAAATAAGAATTAACCGAAGGAAATTAAGAAATAATCAAAATCCCTTTGATATTCCGGATGATCGGTAATATTTACGTTTCAGTAGAGAATTTTCACATAAAAATTTAGTTTTAGAAAATCGTATGCCATATTTTCCCAAAAATACTCGGAATGATGCTATTTCATCCCACATTTGGGTAAATATTTATGCATTGCTATAATAATTGTAAGGTCAGTTTACACGATCAGTTAACATCTTCATCCGTAAATGCTAATTCCTAAAACCTTAGTGTGACTGGCTCTCTTTGTCTTGTTTTACCATATCTTATATTATTAACACCTTGTTAAACCCGTCATGTATGGAACGTTTTCAGCCCCTGTTGGGAGGTTGAGTTGTTGGGAGACTCGGCATTTTCTCACTTTGCAAAGGAATAACAATATATTCAGCTGAAACTCCTAAACTCCTGGCGGTTCAGCTTCAAAAAATATGTATCACGGGCCTTATTATACCACTTATAATAAAGTTGATATTTTTCAGATTTTGACAGCGTTTAATTTCTTCGCTAGTGACTTATATCAAAGAAGAGTTAGTCAAGACTTTTTAAATTGCACTTCTCAGTTAAAGGTATCTTTTACTGTTAGAATTGTCTCGGAAATAATAGCAGGGAGGCCAATGTCATACTATGTAAAGTTCTGCAACCAGTTGAGGAGATTTATAGAGCCAAATCAAAGTAAACAATATAACTTATATTTAAAATAATTGCGTTTTAAGTTTCTTGAGAAAATTGGTATTCCTAGTTTGATCGAGTTGATTATTATTAACTCGATGTTGTTCTTACTGGTTTGAAGAAAAAAGTGGAAGCTGCACATTAAAATAGGAAAGGAAAATATAAAATATCAAACTCATTTACTTTACTTTAATTTTAAGATATGCGCGGTAAATGTGGATACTACTTAAATGTAAAAACTTCTAAAAATATTACATAGTAGGTGTTTACTAGGGAAGAGAAATTGTTTACTAGGGAAGAGAAAGCTTCGCTATGACCCGGTGATTGTTGGAACAAATATAAATTTTATAAATTCTTGTGTTATCCTGCATAATTTTTTAACACTAGAACTACCACACTTAAGTCGAAGCTATTTCTACCAAAACTAGTCAAAGTGACTGGTCTTTAAAAAAATACGTAATAGTAAAATTTTTTTATTTATTACAAAATTGGTTGCTTACAAAAGCAATTTTATGCTGAGTAGTATGTGGGGCCATGATCCCTAAATGAAAATTCTTACATTTTATCACTTATACATTAATAAGAATAATAAGTATAATAAAGAAAATATGCTTCGGTAAAAAAATTAAAATAAATTTCCATATTAAAGTTAAGTTATTTTTATAGTATAAAGTAAATTATTTGGTATATTTATAATTTTTCACATTTCCTACAAACAGAGATTTTCTTTTTAGTGCATTTTCCGCATACAAAATTTTTACAGATATTACAAATGGTCCTGGTTTTATTATTATTACAGTACCCAATTTGACACCATTTGCGTAAACAAAGTAAGGTCTTTGAAGTTGTAGGTACAATAGTTTCTCGTGGTTTAACATTTTTATCGGCATTTTCAATGGCAAGTTCATCTGCTAATTGAAAAAGAAAATCTTTTCTGGATATCTTTTCACCTGTTGTTTCTCTATATAAGAACCAGGCATTTATGCCACCTAGGTCTAAAATATTAA
The DNA here is from genome assembly GCA_006980735.1 of Dasypogon diadema. Lineage (NCBI taxonomy): Eukaryota > Metazoa > Arthropoda > Insecta > Diptera > Asilidae > Dasypogon > Dasypogon diadema. The sequence continues at coordinate 1,454 of QYTT01088102.1, read as the reverse complement.
AAAATACTTGGAGTGGCCATCTTCTTGATCCTGATTTTACGCTATATTTCTTTGCTATTTGGTCTGTAATGTCTACGCCAAACTTAGTTTTATTATAAAACTCAACTGTTTTAGGTAAGAGCTTGTTACTTTTATGAACTCTGACGGATTTATGTTTCGAACTCAATATAAAAACTCTTTTGTTCGGCTTACTTTTGTAGATTGTAAGAACACACCCACTTGATTTATGCAGTAATGAAGAAAATCGAACCATAGTATCCTTCTTTGTTTTACAAATTTTTGGCATTTCCCTTTCGTTTCCGCGTATAGTACCAACCAATGTTGTTTTTTTGGCTAGCAATTTAGATGCCAGCGGTAAGCTTGTAAAAAAGTTGTCAGTTGTTATATTTCTTCCCTTCATAGTGAACGGTTCGACAAGTTTTAGCACGACAAATCTCATCTTTTCCTAAATAAGGAAACCCATTCACATTATACTTAGTTTGAACATCAGATGCTAGCCAAAATTTTATACCAAATTTGTCGGGCTTATTCAACAAATATTGCGTGAATCTACATCTGGTTTTTGTTGACAAGAGTTGTTCGTCTGTTGTAATATTTGTTCCTGGTTTGTAGCAATGCATACTATTTTCAATAAATCTATCCCATACTGCTGATACTAAAGCAAATTTATCGTTTTGAAGACGTTGACTTCTCTCACTTTTTTTATCAAAGCGAATAAATCTCAATATTTCGGTAAACTCATTTCTACTCATGGTGTTTGCAAAGAAATTTGGTCCCCATTTTTTGTTCCATAGATATGAAACTTTCAAATTTTTTGTTTCGTATGCTCCCCGTTCATATAAAACTCCAATGAAAGCTTTCAATTTTATTGTTGTTAGGTTCCATTTTTTACCCAAAACTCGAGATGCTTCTAATTCCGTGCAAGATCTTATATGTTCAAGCATACGATCGTCGATTACTAAAGAAAATGCGCTACTTCAAAAATTTCATCTTGGGTACCGCATACTTCATTTTCACTTTCTTCTGATGAGCCTTCACTGTCATAGAGTTCATCATCTTCAATATCAGAGCATTCTATTCCCATATCGTTCAGATTTTCCAAAATTTCCGAGATTTTCAATCGTTTTGCCATTTTCAGGGCTTATAAAACTAAAATCAGAAATAGTGAATACATAAAGATTATATTTGTAATAATTTTCCTCACCTTATACTAATTGAAAAAAATGTCGTTTATTATAAATTATATAACTATTTTATTATCATAACATATTCAACGTCTCCAGATCTAAATGAACGACTAAATATATTTTCGAATGAATGTGTGCATTAGAATTACGATCGATCCAGATTTTTCCTGATAATTATCACCATCATACTGAATGACACGCAAACAAAATTCTAAGAAATTCTAAAAAGTTCTAAGAAACACTTTGTAGTTATACAAAACGAGTAAA
>QYTT01088101.1:56008-66559 GCA_006980735.1 Dasypogon diadema | reverse complement strand
AATCAACCTTAGGCTGATTACTTGATACCCTATATGATATAAGTACAGTTCATCTCATAAAACTCTTCTGTACAAAATTTTAGAGTGGCCTATTGAAGGAGTGGGGAGATTCGGTCCATTTTCGAACTTAGGCCTACAAATTTTCTGAAAGTAATATATTCCAAATTTCAGCCTTCTAACTCAATTCGTTCCAGAGTTATCGTGTATACAGACGGACAGACAGACATGCTTAAATCGATTTGCTTTCACATTCTGAGCACATGTATATAATTCATTCTGCTCTATCATTATTAGTTCTATGCGTTACAAACCTTGGTTCGATTTACATTCTGTAATCTTCTAAAGAATCTAAATCTAAAGAATCCTCACCTCTGGTTGAGATTTCGAGCTACGTAAAACTATCCACGTGAAAAAGATCCCTCCATCAAGTCAATCTCCTAAACTTAACAGGGAATTCAAATGGTATCAAGGATATACGTGGTAAAAATACTGACTCCTCTGGACAATATCCGGTGAAATGTCATTACTGTTCGGTGCCTCCAGATTTCTCAGTGACATCAGTGAAGCACTCACTCTCAGGGTAAGTTTATGGTTTGGGAGATCTGATGGCTTGAAAATGCTTAGAAATTCCACTGAATAGTGAACAGCGTCATATGTGTATCTTCAATGGTTGTAGCTAATTTTGGGTTCTGATCCTTTGCGGTTAATAATCTTCCCATCCAATTCAGGATAGTCACTGTCATCTATTTGAAACATTAGATCTGAGAACTGGCTAGCGCAACAATATATTTAACTCTTTTTATCCCTTTATGGATGGAAATTATAGAAACCCTATGTGGGTGCCTGCGTTTCATACGAAAAATATACTTCAAAATTCATGTTTCACATATATCAATACGTCTGGACTGAGAGATTTAATCTGCAAAAATATTTTGACTCCCAGAATTTTTATAAACCCTTTCTTAGTGGATGCTTTGGTTACCCCTCCCTACCTCGTTCGTGCTGTACACTTCATTCACCACTACGACCGCCAACATTCGCTTTGTTTATAACGCACTCGCGCTGCCAACCGTGAAATTTAAACTTCAATCTTATGTCCCTTAGGCTGCATTCACACTGAATACAGCAAAACATGTTTTTTCAGCTTTAACACACGATTATGCCGAAAAGTAATTGAAAAAGAATGCTTTCATTTACACTGAGCAACATAAAACAAAAACTCACGAGCAGAACATTTCTAGACACAAATTTTCATGAGGAACAATTATCCTATTCATATTAAGTGATTAAGCCGTACAAAAGCAGGCAATCATCACGACGACCCAGAATTACATCGATGAAATATAAACTGTTCACACAAGCACAAGCAAAACAAAAAAGCAGAAAAGCAGAGAATAAAACGAAAAAGCATGATTCGTGTCGATACAGGTTCCCTCGTTTTGCTTTAAAGTGCGTGATATAAAGTTTTTATATTTTAGTTCGTCCATTTTCAACTTTTCTAAAAAGCTTAAAATAATATTATCTTCTGTACGACGTTTCTTAAGTAGATGACGCAAAATTTACTCGGCACTATTTCACGATATGATCGGTATAACAGTATAATGTTTGCTACTGAAGTGTTTCGTAATCCTTCACTTTATATAAAGCAGTGTTTTCGAAACAATTCGTTTTTGCTCTTCGCTTTGTTTAGTGTGAATACAGCTTTAGATAATTATCGTTTTCGTCGATTTCTCCGGAACCCGTGTAGTTGTCGAGATGAAGCAAAGCGTAGATTGGTGTACTACGTAAACCCCGTAACCCTGCAACAGTTGCATCGTTATGAGTTCAGCCCTTTTTGAGTTTATCACGGACAAACAGGCGGACAGAACGATAAAAGTTCCAAAAACAGCTGTCTAGGTATCCTATATAGTAGCGAATAGACCTAGATATAAGCTTTTTTTGCGAAATCGCTGACGGACATTTCGATTTCATTCACATGTATAAATGTACGGATTTTTATGTAAAATTCAAACTGAAATGTTATAAGTTTCTTCGTACAATAAGACCACGGTGACATGAATGCTAGGTACGTAGCCAAGAAAGTATTACGAACTCAATAGTAATAACGGCACGGCATCCTGGTGCGTGATCCATGCCGCGCGGGTACTGAAGTCTATGTTGGGAACTTCTTAATGATAAGATTTCAGTTTCTACCCAACGAAAAGAGACAAAAATGTGCAGGTTGCTTCCAGAGACCTTGACTTTAACACTGTCAAGTTTCGTTAAAAATGGCACAGCTGTATTCACGGCAACCGACAGACAGACAGACAAACTTAACTTGTGCAATTTGTATATTTCGTCTCAAAATCGCATATTCTATCGCTTTTTTCAATATTATGTAAAATAAATGGATGTACAGACAGACACTACATTTTATTACATTAGTGTAGATTTGATTTTATCTTTGTTATTTGATTTCATTATGATTTTTATTTCTTTTATTTTAGAATTTTCTTTTAATTTGGAAGTTCCAAATCAAATTATATATAACGTTTTCTTCCTTAATTGGCGTTTAGTTTTAGTTGGCAGTTTACAAAGGTTTCGTGGTTTCAATTTCTTCAATTGCCGCGTCGTACTATCAAACAACATTTTCTAGGTAAAAGAAATCAAGGTAGCGTCCCACGGTTTTCTGTGTTGCCGAAATCTACATACATAGAATATTAAAAGATATGTATAAGTGAACCGGGATTTCAAAATGCTAAAGTATCGCCTATTATGGTATCGCAGTAAGAAAAGAAATAGTGAGATTTTTCTTAAATTAATTAACAGGCTGAGATGATTATAATAGAAGTAAATGTTCAAAACCGCCGAGGAAGAGAATGCAATTAAGTAGACAGTCTTATCGTCGGGTCCGTTCAGGACCGAAAAAGTCCCAAATTCCTTGTTTTGTTGTTGTTTTACAAAAACAAATACACGGGTTTTTGGAACTTCTTCTGCTCGGAACGGATTCGACGAAATGGCTGTGCATCTGGCTCCTAAATAGCAGTTAAGAGTTCATTCCGTCGTTAAGGGGATAAGGAGCTGAAAAAATCAACAAACTCTAGAAATATCCCGAGGCCAACTCCTCCTAAATTATACAATAATAAAAACCAAATTTTCTCACAACAAAAAAATATATATTTAATCAGTCTTATAAAATTAGCATAATTTTTTTTCGGTTCACATAACTAATTCTAATATTTACAAATAAAATTAACAACAAATATCTATATAATATTTACAAAGTTTGAAGAAATAAACAGTTTAATCAACCTCCTCTACACTCGGTCCATCCCGTCCTCCTCCAAAACCACCTGCCTGTTGACCACAATTCGCGTTTATGTTCTGAGCACCGCCTCCATGCAATTTGGTCATGAACGGACTGCAAGCTTTGGTCAGTTCCTGCATTTTGTGTTCGTACTCTTCTTTGTCCGCCAAAGTGTTGTTTTCGAGCCACTTGAGAGCATCATTGCAATGCTGCAGTACTTTGTCCTTATCGGACTGACCGAGTTTATCTCCAGAGTCCTCAACAGCTTGCTTCACGTTGAATATGTAACCTTCCAAACTGTTTCGAGCTCCTATCCTCTGTCTCTGCTTCTCGTCTTCTTCAGCATACCGCTCTGCTTCAGACACCATTCTTTCAATTTCTGCCTGGGATAGACGTCCTTTGTCGTTCTTGATGGTGATGTTCTTCTCTTTTCCAGTGCTGGTGTCCTTCGCCGACACATTCAGAATTCCATTGGCATCCATGTCAAACGTAACTTCGATTTGGGGAACACCTCGAGGGGCAGGTGGAATTCCCTCGAGGTTGAATGTGCCCAGCAAGTTGTTGTCCTTCGTCATGGCTCGCTCTCCTTCGAATACTTGAATGTTCACTGCTGGTTGATTATCTGAGTAAGTGGTGAATGTCTTCGTCTGCTTGCATGGAATCCTTGAGTTGCGTTCGATGAGTTTTGTCATCACTCCTCCAGCAGTTTCGATGCCGAGAGATAGAGGAGCTACGTCGACCAGCAAGACATCCTGAATTTTCGAACTTGTATCACCACTCAAGATCGCTGCTTGGATAGCTGCTCCATATGCCACAGCCTCATCTGGATTGATGGACAAATTGAGCGACTTTCCGCAGAAGTAGTTCTGAAGAAGATTCTGCACTTTCGGAATTCGCGTGGAACCACCAACCATCACGATGTCGTGGATCTGATTCTTATCCATCTTGGCATCATTCAGGGCCTTTTCTACCGGCTGGAGTGTTGCTCGGAATAAATCTGCACACAGTTCCTCAAATCTAGCCCTGGTGACTTTGGTGTAGAAATCGACTCCATCGTACAGAGCGTCTATTTCAATTGTTGCCTCTGTACTTGATGACAATGTGCGTTTGGCTCTCTCTGCAGCTGTTCTCAAGCGCCGCAAAGCTCGTGGATTCGACTTCAAATCCTTCTTGTATTTACGTTTGAATTCGTCTGCCAGGTGATTCACTAGACGATTGTCGAAGTCCTCTCCACCCAGGTGAGTATCTCCAGCCGTTGCCCTCACTTCAAACAGTGAACCTTCGTCAATGGTCAGGATGGATACATCGAAGGTGCCACCTCCCAAGTCGAAAATTAGTACATTCCGTTCGCCTGATAGATTCTTGTCGAGGCCATAGGCAAGAGCAGCTGCTGTTGGTTCGTTAATGATTCTCAGCACATTCAATCCAGCGATGGCTCCAGCATCCTTCGTGGCCTGTCGCTGAGAATCGTTGAAGTAGGCAGGAACTGTGATGACTGCATCCCGAACTGTTTGGCCGAGATAAGCTTCTGCAGTCTCCTTCATCTTCGTCAGCACCATCGAACTGATTTCTTCTGGAGCGAACTTTTTCATCTCTCCTTTGTACTCGACGCAGATTTTCGGTTTGCCACAGTCGTTCACTACTTTGAACGGCCAGTGTTTAATGTCTTCTTGAATCTTTGGATCATCGTACTTGCGTCCAATGAGCCTCTTTGCGTCGAATACTGTATTCTGGGGGTTCATGGCAACCTGGTTCTTTGCAGCATCCCCAATTAACCGCTCCGAATCTGTGAACGCCACATAACTCGGTGTTGTTCTGTTGCCTTGGTCGTTTGCGATAATTTCCACCTTCCCATGCTGAAAAACTCCAACACAGGAATATGTTGTTCCAAGATCAATTCCAACTGCAGGCATTTTCACTAATTTCTTTCTTCAAAACACTTAAAACACTCAATAAAATCACTTTTGAGATCGCTTAGTAGTTTTAAATTTCTTTGCTTGTCTAATACTGCGGGTTCTTGCCTTGTAGTTCGATATTTATAGGGTTTGGCATGCCTTACGAATGTTCTGGACGGTTTCGCTGAAAATTTTCCTTTATGTTATTTAACAGATTGTCCAGGTGTTTTGTTTTCGTAAATCTGTAGATGAAGGAAGGAGAACTGTGGGAATCTGTGTTAGTTAGATAGGAGAACATTTTTTCTCAGGGGTGCGCATGCACATAAATGTGAAGAGGCTTGAGAGAAAAAGAGAAATGTTTCCCCCTTAGGATGAAAGTACAGAAAGAGAAGAGTAAATTTGATTAGGGGTTGTGGATTTGTTCTGGAGCAGGGTAAATAGTTTCTGAGAAAACCAGATTGATACGCACCCCTTGATGGCCATGGCAGCTATCTACAGTTTAAAAATATTCTGGAAGTTACCTGAATTTTTTAGGGTGAAATATGCATTCAAGAAAACTGTTTAAAGGTGAAAGACATTTTTGAGGAAATTTGTATTACATTTATAATTATTGTGTAATTTAAATGAACAGGAAATTAATAGAATTCTGCTATATTTTTTCCTGTAAAGCTGTAAAGGGGAAATTGGTTTTTGTACCATTTAACATCTGGGAATTTTGTAAGGGGAAAATAGGTAAACGTTGACAAGGTAAGGAGATTCTAGAGACAGTGAGGGAAACATATGTTTCCCGAAATTTCTTTTCTAGCTGGGCACATAGGAGAGCCCTTATCTCCGGGAAATTCCGGAAAATCAATACAGCTATTATGTGTTTTATTTTTATGACTCATATAAAATTAGCCATATATATTTACTTAATATTTATCTTCTTGAGGAACAAATTGTTACATCAAAAATCCTTTTTTTCTGTAAAAAGATGAACACTGATGAATGAATGAATGGATGACTGATGATTTGTTTCTCTTGGAGGTGTGGGAGTAAGTTATTCTACGAAATAGCAGTGAGTGCGATTCTATAGCAAATATATGAGCAAATGATTTATTTTTTATCAATTTTTCTAACTGATATGTAGGGTCTAGGTTAATTCATTTTGAAGATTACTATTAAACATTATTTGAAAATTCGAATCAAGCTTTCGTTAAGTAATCGGTATTTTGAATTTAACTCACAAAATTTGATTGTCGGCTAAAGAACCGACTTGAATACCGTCTTGGACTGGTTTGTATTCAACTCCTCCAAAATTTTAATATAACGAGACTTTGCATACGTTTTTAGAGTTCGTCTTTTTGGAAAGAAGAATTTACGGACATAGAGATAGATAAGAAAAGCCAATCAAAACCAAAGACAGGGAATGCGATTTAATTTGAACGTTTATATAATAGTTAGTTACATAGCCCGCTACTTGGTTCGCGTGAAAAATAGGTGCAATAGTTTTTGGATAGATCTTTGTTATATTTTTTTTATGTTCATTGGTTAGAGCGTATTTGTACGATATTCTTAACGTTTTATTATTTTCTGGTGACAAAATAAAGTGCCAATTCTATGTAACCCAACAATTACAGTGGTATTAAAAAACCCCATCAGATTAGAATTCTTAATTACTTTGCATTTAAAGCTAATTTAAAGCATAGCAAAAGAAACTATCTTGGGGGGAGAGGTACAGGTCATAAACATTTTTAATGAGTTCTCCCTAACAGCTTCTAGATTTTACGAAATTCACAACTAAGTGATGTGTTTTTATTTGTAATTAGCCGTAAAAAAAATATATTCCTTTCTCAAATCGATTCCCACGATTTGAAAGTTTGTCCCTGGAACTTATTGTGGGAGGCAAATTCTACAGTGGAAACTGCAACCCTTGAATACAGGGAATACGTTGAGATCTAGGGATCCGGATGTGTGAATATGCGTTGGCTACTGGTTGCAAACTCAGTTAGTTTTGTTGTTCCGATTTTGTTGCTCCGCAAATCTTCCATCAATGGCCTTTCAGCACAATTACTATCAGTGTAATCATATTGAGAAGACTTGTTCTATTATACATATAAGTTGGGCTTAAAAAGCGTAGTAGTATGATTGCGGTGGTATAACGGTAGACTAGCAGGGTTTAATGAATTTGAAAATCCTTGAGGATAGTGAACAACGTTTCCGATATTGGTGTCGATATCAATGGATTTGTAATGTCGGAAACTTTTTATAAGATGAATTCCCCTTGAACAGAGTCAATAATTTTTGTATATGTAATCAAGCGTTGGTGCGTCTGTCTGTGATCGTGTAACTTCTGAACGACTTAACCGATTGATGTCATATTCCCACAATATATTTCTTTTGTTGAGACGATGGTTCATAGCTATGCTAATGTTATACCGTTAGTACAAAAATTCGCCGCCAGAGGCAATAAATGCATTTTTTCCATTGGAGGGGGTAAAATGGGTAACGTTAAGAAGATAATGAAGGGAGGAGTAATATTTGTTCGGGGACTATAGTTCTAAAATGTACCACAGCGGCGCAATAGTCTTTTGAAAGTGAGTTTTCAAAAAATAGTTCTTCAAATAACTTTTTTAAATGTTGAGGCATTTAAATGTCAATTGGTATAATAATAGGTGTTATTTGTACAAATAAGATTGTGTAAAAAGAATTCGAAATTTCGAATATTTTCAAGAAAGAAATGAGGATTGCTCCAAAATGGTACTTTACATTTGACCATTAATAACTTTTTAACGGCAAAAACTGCAGAGGGGTATGTGACATACTGGAATTAAATTTTTTGGTGAATTTGCTTATAACTTTGATATGTCCCCGTTTAATTTAATGAAAGCTTGTAGGTGAGTGAGGAATGGGTCTATCTGCTAGCATGTGTATAAGTAATTTGAATTCCCAAAAATTTTTCTAAGAAAAGTTTCAAATTTTCGAGAAATTATCGGTTCAAAGTTTTACAACTTTCTGAGGCGGTAGTGTAAAGAGGACTGTATATACTGCAAGGTCATGTAAAAATATTAAAACGCTTGGCTTGATTACGGTGATCTAAATATACAGTAAAAAGCAAGGCTTTTGTGGAATATCAGAGAGGAAAGGAGAGGAGGGATAAGTGTCCCTCATATCTAGGATCCCTCCGATTAACGCTATAAATCACTATACATATAAATTTTCTCCTTCTTACCGTTTTTGCGTAATAACGAAAATACCGATTTCTAACGGAAATCACCACAAATTCGCTTAGAAATTATGGGTGTTAAAAATTAGAGAACTTTGGAAGTAAACTGCCATCTGACGGATTGGGATGAAACTTTGTGAACCTCTCTATGGTTGGGGATAAAAGTCATATCGCTTACCTTTCCATTATAATTTATTTCATTAAAATTGGACTATCCATTCTGGAGTAATTAAAAAAATTAGTAAAAAAAAGTCACCTCCGGAATGGAAAAATGAAGAATTGTCCTAGAGAAAATCGCGAATTTTTCATCCCATGATTTCCAGTTAAGTTCGGTATCAAAAGATTGGCCAAAAATGTATTGTTATAGGGGCTGAATTTCGAAAGATCCTTTCTTAACTGTTGTTTACATCCTACAAGGAACCCACCTGCCAGATTTTAAATTTGTAGACTTAATAATTCCAGAGACTTCGCTTCTATAGATATTTTAAAATGGTGGGGGGAAATTGAAAAATGGGCGAAAAGGGTAGGATGCGAACATTAAGAAATGGGAAAATGGGGATGGGAATATGGGAAAATAGGAAGATTGGAAGAGTGAAAGATGGGAAGAAGGGAAGATGATGGGATGTGAAAATGGGAAGGTGGAAAGATGGGGGAACGGAAAGCTGGGCGGTTGGACGGATAGGGAGATGGGAAGATGGGAGATTGAGAAGATGGGGTATGAAGACGGGAAGATGGGAAGATTATAAGGTGGAATGTTGGTGTATTCGATTATCACCCCTTAAAAAGAATCTACTATATACAAGTAAAATCACGGGTATCAGGAGCAACGTCGGATACGAGGAAGCGAAGAATTTGTGCTATTTTTCTCGAAAATATTTTTCACGTTGACAAATTTTTTTCGATTAAAAAATTTTACTCATTATTTTCGTACGAGTATCTCTGCATTATGTTCAGTGTAATGTTAGATAAACAATTAGGGGAACGTACGCAAAAGAGGTCTGGATGCTCATACCATTGTATGAATGAATGGAATGGTCAAGCAGCGGAACATCTTCTTTACCCTGCGACATACTATGGTTTGCATCAAAGCATTCCAATGATGTCTTCAAGGCGGCGTACTATTGCCACTGGTTGTAGAAGATCTTCTGACCAAGCTATGTGAGCTTGGCTATGAAGCTATAGGCTACGCAGATGATCTGACAATAAATTATTGTCACTGACGTTATGAAGTCAACTCTTTGTGAGGTCCTAAACTGGTGTGACTATGAGGGCGCTAATGTTAATCTAAGAAAAGCCGCCCTTGTGCTCTTTACGCAGAAGTATCAACTGGACCTGGTTCCAATTCTTATGAAAGGAACAGCTATTGAGTACTCTAATGAAGTGAAATATTTCAACATCCGCCTGGATAAAAGGCTGAACTGGAATGCCCAATTGGAATACGTCTTAGGTAAAATAACACGTATATGCGGTCTCTCTCCAAAGAAGAGGATTGTCAAACCGATTGTTATCTATGCTACCCTAGCGTGGTGGCCTAAGATTGGTCAGAGCTCGGCAATAACTAAGTGAAACAAATGTTGAAAATTAATCTAATTAGCTTATAATCGCCGAAAACAAATTATTTTCTATTTTTAGTGCATTTTGGTTTTAAAAGAAAACCATTGTTTTTAAAAAACAGTTTTTTAATTAATTAATTAAAGTAATAACATTCTGTTACTAATTTAGTCATTGACACTAGTCCAGCAGTTCTTTTCAATTTCCAAAAAAACGAAATAAGCTACTTTTACGACTAGAATTTTTATTAAAAGTTTAGAGACAAAATTTTTTTTTATTATTGCAATGCAATAGCTAGATCACAACACATTCAAATGAAAGAAGTTTAACAAACGGGGTGGCGTTGAAATTTGAATTTAATACCCTACAATATGAGATGCGCATTAAACACCAACAATTAAAAATTCTAGACGACCAGTATTATCATGCAACGATTTCTGTGATGTCCTCGATGCTACTTTTACGTTCCCGTATCGTTACGCAAGGTACTTGGCGATTAATAATCCCTTACATTTCACAGATCTCTAATATGTACATAACATTATCATAACAAAGGGAAACCCTAGTCCAAATGCTCATTAAATTGAATACTTTAATTAGATAATTAATTATGA
>QYTT01088101.1:39294-51912 GCA_006980735.1 Dasypogon diadema | reverse complement strand
TCGATTTACTAAGATGAGTTTAGTGGCCACAGAATTGTGCTATTATATTTTCAATCAACGATATTTTCATCATACGAAAAACGTGGTTGCCGACCCTGTTGCACTTATATTTATATGGTTCTTATTTACAGAAGCTGCAGAAGTAAGCGTTGCTTATGTGAGCACCATCACAAAGGGGACATTTTCATTTCTTACCCTTATGTAGTTAGCCTAAGATGAACTACGAAAAAAATTATATATCTAAAGGGGAATTACCAGATGGACGAACATTAAAGAACCCTCCGCTCCGCATTAATATAATAAATTGTGAGGGTCAAAAAATAACTACAATTAGGGAGCTTCATCGATTCAAACTTCAGATCAACACCAGTTCAACTGTAACTGAGAATCGAATGGATATGAAATAAAGTGTCAAGGGTGATAAAATTATACAGGATGAGTTTTCGCAGGATTTTGTTGCTTTTTTTGTTGATACATTTGTGATTAAAGACGAGTCGTATTGCGTCAAATAAGATACCAATTATGACTTTTATTGGTGCTTTTCACGACGTATTGTTAATAATTCTCAAAATTAGTCATATTTTCATGAAAAAAAACATTGAAGATAGTTTTATAATAATTTGTCTGCTGATACACCTGGCATGAGCTAGAAGCAATTGTTTTTGATGTTTTCTTCAATTCGAAGCGATAGTTTTACTAAATTTAATCAAGTTTGCTTCAAATAATTTTCAATTGCTTTTGCAAAAGTACCTTTTGTTCTTTCTGTATGGATATCAATATCTATTAGGTAGCTCTTTTACTGTCTAAAAAACGTAATAAACCGAAGATATCCGCAATATTTCTTTAAAGAAGATACAGGAGAAGAATAATCTAAGACTAAAATTCTAATATTAAAATTCTATCGCCATCAGATAACTATCACCTGTCAAATAAATTTTTGATGTTGCAAAGGATAGATATAGCATTTACACTTCAAATGCAACTATTTCAAGAACAGCTAAAACCAGATCAAAAGCAAGACCAAACAATTCAAGATCAACCAAGTCTAAATCAGCTTCAACTGTTTTAAATATATTACAATTTTTTCAAGTTCAAATACAACCAAATAAACTTGAATAGCAACCGTTTCAACCTGAAAAACAACTTTATCTATACCAATTACAACCAATTCAAATTCAGTAACAAGTAAAATATTATCAAAATATGTAAAATACAGTGCTGCTCTTGAACGCTTTACATTTTCACCTAACTGAATCATCAATTGCAGATGCTGCTTTTCAAATTCAATTTCTGGTCTGTTTTCTTTAAATATTTTTACAATATACATATTCACTGTGGTTCAAATAGCTTTGAACTACTTTACAAACATCTTTCCCCATTTTCCACATATCAGTAAACCTTCCATAATTTTCCATTCCATTTTCTTCTCACTCAGACAATGATGTTTGACTTCCGATCTCATTTTTGTATTTACCCTTCAAGGTATCATTTAATGTTGTGTAAGAAACAGTATTTCGCTCACATAAGCTTTTCTAATATCAAATTCGTTGGAAAAATCCAGGTCGGAAAGTAAAAACCCACTTCCTACCCCATTCAAATGAATAATTTTTGTTCAAATATCAGCTGCCTATTTCTGTGTAGGTAAGCTGTTAAAGAAATTTTTAAATAATCTAGGCGTTGATGATTTTGAAAATCATTGATTAATAAAAGATGCGAACTAATGCCTTTCCAAGAAGGGAGGTAACAATTATTTCAGAGCAGGTACCAAGTAAGCAATTAAATTCCCTGAAGGGGACTTACATACTACCCTATATCCTCCATAGGCTATGAAATAACTGCACACAAGTCATAAACCAAAATAAAGGGGAAGTTTAGAGGAATTCAAATAATCAGTAAAAATTGTAGGTTAATGAGGCATTTTGGGGGAAAAACCCCAAAAATTGAAAAAATAACTTGAAATTTGACCAATTTTTGAATTTTAAGGATTTATAACTCCTGGTTAGAGAGGGGCACAGAGGTGTTTGTAGACTCGTTGGAACAGGTAAAGGGTTCTCTGTAGAATGACGTCTAAATATTGGCCATGCGGCTCTCGGTAGAAGAGTTACAGGGTGTTCAGTGAAACTAGTGCCTGAATACTGAAATTCTCTTCTTCCTCCCAAACGAAGCATTTCCGACCACCCCTTCCATACAATATTTTGTTTGTCTTAACATTCCCTACCATTTGCCAAAGTATTGCCGTTTTAATACCAAACACCCTGTTATTCAACTTATGTGAGCCTTGAGTTAGGTTAAATGAGGTGAAGTATACTTTCATTGCATTCTTTGCAATAGCAAAGATGAGGTCCGTCCAACTGAGGTTATTGGTTGCCTGAATGCCTAAAATGTTTAAGTTAAGACAGTTTTAAATGCTCACCTCATCGATAAACAAAAATAGACGGGAGTTTTGGGTTCTTTTAAGAAAAACTAGACCGCTTTGAGTTTTGGATGCATCAAACTCAATCCGACCCTCCCTGCCCCAAGGCGAATTTTTACAATGTCGACGTTAAGCGATCCAGTCATGCTTGCTTGATTTTTATCGCGAGTCAACGGCTAATTCCAAAGAGTATGTGAAATCAAGCGTGTATCATCGGCAAAGCTGTGAACTGGATCAGATGTGAGAGATAAAAAGTGATTAATGAAAAATAAGAAAAGAATGCGAGACAATACAGAATCTTGTGATATACCGGCATTTATGTTATAAAAGTTTGGGATAAACCGTCGAAAGTAACACAGATCGAAGAACAGAAAGGACATTTCAAATGCAAGTGCGAAGGGACTGGTCCAGACCAAATGCTGGAAGTTTGGATAAAAAAGCCAAACCCTGTGCAGACTGTGTGCCAGATCCCGTGGAAGGTCTTCGAAATATCATGCGCGACCACCATCGATCCGTCAAAGTTACGGAGATATTGATTTAGCAAGGAAACCCATCAAGTCACCACTTGAGCGCCTGGCACAAAACCATAATAGTGATCGTGAATTAGGTGATTAGTTCTGAGGTATTTTATCTGTGGCACGTTTGTAACTATCTCAAAGACCTTACCTACGATCGAAGAGATTGCTATTGATCTATAATTAAAGTGATCGTTAGCTTCTCCCTTTTTAATAATTAACGGAATATGAGAGAGTTCCCATGATGATGGAAAAGTACCTTTTGAAAAGAGTAAATGAAATACTTTTTACGGTGAAGGCGTAGCACTTGAATCTTTATAGTTTGAGCCTACAGTAAATATGA
Organism: Dasypogon diadema; assembly: GCA_006980735.1. NCBI lineage: Eukaryota > Metazoa > Arthropoda > Insecta > Diptera > Asilidae > Dasypogon > Dasypogon diadema. The sequence continues at coordinate 48,641 of QYTT01088101.1, read as the reverse complement.
TCTACGCTATTAATTGTCCACCGTTTTATATTTGATCCACAACATCCTAAAATATATAGAATTCACTTTAAAAATTTGTTGAGTGGTACCTACAAATCCTGTCTATTTCATGGATTCATTTATTTTTCCATGGGCTCATTTATTAAAGTTCCCTAAAAATAAATACTGAAAGACCAGAAGTGAGAAAATCCATATTCCTTAAACTGAATTGCTCATCTAGTTAATGTATTTCCCAACCTCCAGACTTTTCCAGCCAGATACATAAGATTCAATATGATGGAAACAGAGTGCAATGCGAATTCCCCGAAAGATCCAAGGACCATTGTTCTAGAGCGCAGAAGTGTATCACACCACACAAAGCATTGCTCCGCAACCATCCATCAATTTCATTGGTACGTAAAAAATCAATAGGGAATCGTGGGTGTATTTGTATCCATGAACTTGATGTAGTTGCTTTAACAGCAAATTATTTCATTAACTAAAAGCAAAGTAGAATGGTCAATGGCTCAGGGCGAAGGAGGGCCCGTGTTTGACTCGATTGTTTTGGGTGATTTGCGATTCTGACAATTTCTATAATTTGACACTTTGATGTACATAAAAGAGAGGGGATATGTGTCAGGTAGGTCTTTCCATTAGCGTTCGTATATGATATTCAATGCCTCATGCTAGTAGTTCGTTAGTGCAGTATGAAGAACATGTACGAAATCTGTACACATAACTACATAGCCCTTTATATTTGCTTTTTGCAATGCAAATACAAAATTTAATTGACAAATATTTTTCCTGGTTAAGAAAGGGTTACATTGTTTTACGTAAAAAAGAAAATTCTAAATTATATTTTGTATTGGAGCAACAGTATCCAATTAGCCAAAGTTTTGTTGTTGCTCCCAATTTTTACATAAAGTTCGGAGGATTTCTTATAATTCCTTGGAAGGAGAAGCAACAAGAAGAAAGAATACTGATCCCAAGTAGAAATGTGCATGTATAACATATATCATATCATAACATCAGATATTTGAGCTTCACGTATCAGCGTGATTATTTTATTATTTTCAAATAGTAATAAAAAAGTAATTCAGTTAGGTATAACAATAAATTAGATTAATCGTTTGTATTTATTTTATTCTTCCTAAAAGCAATTATTTTTGGATTGATGGGTTAAGTATTGGTATTGATGATTGGATAATGGCCAGAAATTCTATTTCTGTTATTAACAGAGGACTGAGGAAAAAAGTGTTTCGAAAGTATTGATAAACCCCACTTCCTACTTTTTCTAAATTTTTGAAATGCGTTTGTAGTTAATTGTCCGCGGCTACTTATTCTTACATATTCGCAGCTGACCTTCAAACCTATAGGCTTTCCTACTATCCACAACCTCTCGACGCACTCCTTAATATTGGACCCGCCATTTTAAATCTCCAAAATTTGACTCCAGATTCGAAATCAGCGACTTCCAAAAACCCATATGGACTTATTTTCATGATGACCGAGGAAATCTTCAAAAACATTTTGCAATTTTAGTTAACTGCCAATGGTCACTACACTACTGAAGACGCATGACGAATATAATCGTCATAACACAACATTTTACAATTTTTTCATGACGAATATCTTCGTCATAAAGAGTCAACTGTTTAAAAGCGGACCATTTGTTTTCGTAGAAACCTTTATGAACAATTCTGAAAATTGCGTATTTCGTCTTAGAATAATCTACCGCTGTTTTAAATATTTTGAAGAATAAAAGGATCTACAGACATACTACACTCTTATTACATTAGTGTAGAGAAATTTAATCTAAAAACGATTTGACCAGGTTAGTAGCATTAAATATCCTATATTTTTTATATGCGGATAGAAATTATTTCATTTAATTTTGAAACGGAGTGCTCTGCCCAAAACAGGTAATTCTTCTTCCTCTTCTTCTCGGAATCTCAGTTTATTTCCTGTACGAAAATCTACTCTTTATTTTCAAATTGCACAACAAATATATTGAAAGAGCTTCCACTACCAGTGGAAATTTCTCTCTTTTGTAACACATTTTCTCCATATGAATTCATTTCCTTGCCTATTTTAGGAAATAAATCAATTTTTCATATATAGATTTTGTAACTTCATATAAGAAGCAATAAGGTGGGTAAAAAATTTGATGGCCACCATTCCCAAATTTGGATTTAAGAGCCACTCCATCTAACCAAACCTGAGGCTTCAAATTAACTCCGATAAGTGTATGAAACATCTTCACGGAAATTTTACCCCAAGTTATAGATCAATTTCTTAAGTAAAAATAGTTCAAATTCCAAAATTCCCAAAGATGATGATTGATATGCTTTGATAATTTCTTTTTAGATAAACGATTTACTTTTTTGGAACTTCAAGATCATTCTAGTTAGATTTTCGCACTCCCATACACAATCTTCAATATCAACTTATATTTTTTATTAATTTTAAATTCACTACATATGAACTGGTGTCCCTAACTATCCAGTTTTTTTTCTGGTTGTCCACTATGTATAATACTTGTCGTCTTATATTTATTTATAAATCGTAGCGTCAGGCACAAAAAATAGTTGTGATTTATAAAGGAAGATTTATTTTTCCATTTTATATCTAGTTTTTTCTTTTGAGATACGTCATTAGTTTGCTAATTAGATTGTTTCCAAAAAAGAAGGTACCGGCACTTTTATGTTGTTTACCTCTAACTGAAAACACGTAGAATAATGGGTCTATTGCTCTAATTTATATACATATTGTTCTACAATATTTTATAAATGCATTTACCAAAAAATGCCGACAACAAAATATGTATATAGCACCCTTATATTCATTTATTTGAGCATATACAGTTAATCAACAAAGCTAACAATAAGCATGAATTTCCAGAAAGTCAGCGAAGCATCTTTCTCACTCCATTTAAAAGATATTTTATGCTACGTGAACGTGTTATTTTCCCCTGCTATGAGGAGAGCTACATTAGGTATGCTTGCGAGTCAGTAGCCCTAACATAATCTGTAACCCAGTCTAGATTATACTAGATGTTTTGCACTTAGCTTCGCAGCATACCCAAAATATTTTCACTCTTCCCTTATCCAGATACAGCACAGAATGTTTACATTATATACACGAAGCTCTGTGTGACTGTGCGTAGAGAGAAAAGAGAAACCATTCGGTTCAAAGTACATAACCATTTCCCCATGTTTGACTTCTTGTCTGCAGATAACAGAGCACAGTCTGTATCTTGAACTATACAGAAAATTCGAGAAGCGCACTGATGCCTATAAATACAGGAGCCCTGCAGCGTTCCGCTCAGAAGTAAATAAGATAGTGAACTAAGAACATTAAGTATTCTTAAAGCTAAGTGTAGTTTTAAGTTGTGTGAAAGGTGTGTGAAAGTGGTATGAGTGTCAGAATGCCTGCAGTAGGAATAGATTTAGGAACAACTTATTCCTGCGTTGGAGTATTCCAGCATGGAAAAGTGGAGATCATCGCAAACGATCAAGGCAACAGAACAACACCGAGTTATGTGGCATTCACGGATTCAGAACGGCTCATCGGAGATGCTGCCAAGAACCAAGTTGCAATGAACCCGCAAAATACCATCTTTGACGCGAAAAGGCTCATCGGACGACGATATGATGATCCGAAAATTCAAGAAGATCTGAAACACTGGCCATTTAAAGTGGTTAACGAGAACGGGAAGCCGAAAATATGCGTCGAGTTCAAGGGTGAAATGAAGAAGTTTGCCCCTGAGGAGATTAGTTCAATGGTGCTAACAAAAATGAAGGAGACAGCTGAATCATATTTGGGTCAATCAGTGCGTGATGCTGTTATAACTGTTCCAGCCTATTTCAATGATTCGCAGCGGCAAGCCACAAAGGATGCGGGAGCAATTGCTGGCTTGAACGTGTTAAGGATTATCAACGAACCGACTGCAGCTGCTCTTGCATACGGACTGGATAAAAATCTCTCGGGGGAACGAAATGTACTAATTTTCGACTTGGGTGGCGGCACTTTTGATGTATCCATTCTGACCATCGACGAAGGATCTTTGTTTGAAGTTCGGGCAACAGCCGGAGATACTCATCTTGGTGGAGAAGATTTCGATAACCGTCTGGTTAATCATTTGGTTGACGAATTTAAACGGAAATTCAGGAAGGATTTAAGAGCAAATCCAAGAGCCCTTCGACGTTTGAGAACTGCTGCGGAGCGTGCTAAACGGACTTTGTCATCAAGCACAGAAGCATCAATTGAAATTGATGCTCTCTACGAAGGTATCGACTTCTACACTAGGGTGACTAGAGCAAGATTTGAAGAACTCTGCTCAGACCTCTTCCGGTCAACTTTGCAGCCCGTGGAAAAAGCCTTAAATGACGCTAAAATGGATAAAAATCAAATTCATGACATCGTGTTGGTTGGTGGATCTACAAGAATTCCGAAAATACAAAACTTGTTACAGAATTACTTCTGTGGCAAGTCTTTGAATTTGTCGATCAATCCGGATGAAGCTGTAGCTTATGGTGCGGCTATTCAAGCAGCAATTCTGAATGGTGACACTAGTTCGAAAATCCAAGATGTCTTACTGGTTGATGTAGCTCCATTATCCCTGGGTATAGAAACAGCCGGAGGTGTTATGACGAAAATTGTTGAACGTAACAGCAGAATCCCGTGCAAGCAAACAAAGATGTTCTCGACTTACTCAGACAACCAGCCGGGTGTAACCATTCAGGTGTATGAAGGTGAAAGGGCTATGACAAAAGATAACAATTTACTTGGCACCTTTGAGTTATCAGGAATTCCTCCAGCACCTCGTGGCGTACCACAAATCGATGTAACATTCAATTTAGACGCCAACGGAATTCTTAATGTTTCCGCTAAAGACACAAGTACAGGTAACATCAAAAACATTACCATCAAGAACGACAAGGGCCGCCTCAGTCAAGCAGAAATCGACAGAATGGTCTCAGAGGCAGAAAGGTATCAAGAGGAAGATGAACAACAACGTAAAAGGATTGAAGCTCGAAACAATTTGGAATCATATGTATACAACGTTAAACAAGCAGTTGAGGAGGCTGGGGATAAATTAATTCAATCTGACAAGAATGCTGCTCTTACTTGGTGCACCGAAACCATCAGGTGGCTAGATAACAACACTCTGGCTGATAAGGAAGAATTCGAGCACAAATTGCAAGAAATGACTAAGGTTTGCGGTCCAATCATGATGAAAATTCATGGAGCTGGAGGAGCTGGTCATCATAACTCCAATTATAGTCAACAAGCAGGAGGATCCGGAGGGGGTTACTCTGGACCAACAGTAGAAGAAGTGGATTAAATTATCTAATATAGTATAATATATATTATTCCAAATAATGCTACTAATTAAAGGCTCACATAAGTAGATTTTAGCGTAGTTAAGGTAGATTAAATGCGCACAAAAAAAGAAAGAAAAAAATTTCATTTCATTCATTTATTAACAGCAGACCCTGTACGTTAAGAATATTCAACTTAAAGATTAAAAAAATGTCTGCAGACAATTATATTACCTAATACAAGTATACTTATTAATATTCATTGTAATTGATGTTATCAGCCTATGTAAATATTGGCAGAGTTCTTCTAAATAAATAAATGTGTGTGTGTGCTAAACTAGCTAAAATCCGTCTTTTATTTCACTTTCACTTCATGTACTGGATTCGAAAATTCAAATTTTAACTGGAACAATCAGTCCTATCGTCGTATCCATTCGGAACAGAAAAAGTCCCGAAACTCTTTTATTTGATTTTGTAAAGCAACAATAAAAACAAGGAATTGGGAAAATTCTGTTCCGAACGGATACGTCGATCAAAAACTTGTGAAAAGTGAAAACAATGGTGGACTATTGACTGTAGTTGATTCAAGTGTGTGGAGTCAATGGTCAATCCAATTGTTTATTTTGAAAGTGGCGTACGTTACGAGTACAGTTGCCTTGACCTTTTCTTATGAATGCTTTAAGATAGGAGTACACTGGCTGATGAAGTATATGTGTAGTCTCAGACTTTCCTATTTTAAAGCAATTTATAGGGAAAGGTAGAATGTTCAGGCTCACAGTCAGTTAATGGTTTATAGTTTTAAGGGTTTTCACTTCAATATATAATAAATATATAATACAAATTGTTTTGAGAACTTTTGCCATTATTTCTTAACGATTTTTGTATTGCCATTTGTTCAGTGGACCACAGTGAGGATTTGATAGCAGTCGTCTCTAGTAAAGAAGGTTTCGGATAGAAATTAAGATATAAACCTTGATCTTGTTTCAAACAAAGCTTTGTTTATGTGTATATTTTCTTGAGGTATTCAGGTCAGTAAAAACAATTTGCTGGATTTAAAAAAAATATTTATTGATTTTATTTATTTACTAGAGAATGCCCGCGACTTTTTTCGCTTGGAACATTTTATCTTGTAATCTGTAAACTTTTCGAAAAAATTTTTATTTTCATTTAATGTTTTATTAACTTTGTTTTTTACGATAAGGGTATTCATTATCTGTATCTTATGTAACCACAAAGAGTGGATGTTATAAAAATTGTTAAAAGTAACAAGAGCAAGTATTATTCCTGACGAAATTGCTGTCAGTTATAAGTAACAGCTTAAAATAAAAAAAAACCGGCCAAGTGCGAGTCGAATTCGCGCACGAAGGGTTCCGTACCATTTATATATATAAAGCTACGTGTCCCGATGTATGTATATAAATTATCTATAAAAACGGCAAAAAAATCACGTTTGTTGTATGGGAGCCCCCTTAAATATTTATTTTATTCTATTTTTTTAGTATTTGTTGTTATAGCGGCAACAGAAATACATCATCTGTGAAAATTTCAACTGTCTAACTATCACGGTTCATGAGATACAGCCTGGTGACAGACGGACGGACGGACGGACGGACAGCGGAGCCTTAGTAATAGGGTCCCGTTTTTGACCCTTTGGGTACGGAACCCTAACAACACATTTAGATGTTGATAAAAAACAGCCTTTAGGTAGATTTCTTTTAAACCAGGTTACACTTTTGACGTTTCCATGGAAAATCAACAAGGGCGAGTATATTTAATACTCTTTATCACAGTCATCGCGGATAAATGACTTTAATACAAATGGTGAATACCTCTAATGCCTTTATGATAACTTCCCGTATTTGCTCACTTCTAAAGTTTTTGCGATTCTCATAAAAATACGCTTATATATATTTTTGAGATCGCTGATTTTGAATTTGAAGACGAATTTTTGAAATTCAAAATGACGGATCCAATATGGCGGACAAGATTTTCTAAATGTTAATGAAATCATCATCAAACGGTGAATATATAGATTTTTGAGGTTGCTGTTTACGAATTTGATATTAACTTTTACGAGTTCAAGATTGCGGAATCAATATGGTGGACAAATTTTTTATAAGTGTATGAAATATCCATGAAAATATGTATATACAGTATCGGACAAAACTAAGGAAACTAACACGCACTTACTTTTCTATGTTCTATGATAAATATAATATATAATAAACTCTTTCATTTGGAGAATATTATCATTCAATGTATCTCTTGTTCCTTAAATTATTGATGAAAATAAAACTCAATTAACAATCCTTTTTTTAATGAAAATAAAATTCTTTCAAAGTGTGTCACTTGTAAAATGGACAAAACTAAATAAACTGTTGTAAAACATGTATTTAAATGATAAGAGAACCGTTTTTTGCAACTGAGGGGACTTGATTTGCAGTATACAACTTAGGAGAAAAAGGCTTCACACTAAAATCATTTCGTCAGTTATATTATCTGAATTATAGTAGGCATACTATTCTTCATTTAAGACATTCTAAAAATAACGCGTAATAAATAGAGCAAATCGTTCAAAATTATTGAAGATTACAATAGCGGAATCGGAATGTCACAGACGGCCATTAGCGAAAAGTGTTCCAACAACAAATCGGTTATCTGCAAATAGATTTTGAATAAAATATATAAAAACGTTTTAAAGAAAACTTTTATTTTTAAATGCACTAAAATGTAAAAATAATTTTTATCTGCTCCAATAATTTTAAAATGGATAACTCCTAATTGTATTTGTATTGTATTTTATATGGAACTTAAGAGTTATCCATTTTAAAATTACTGAAGCAGATAAAAATTATTTTTACATTTTAGTGCATTTAAAAATAAAAATTTTCTTTAAAACTTTTTTATATATTTTATTTTATTCCTTTTAGTCTTGACTCAGTCATGAAATATTCCATAAGTTTCGTGAGTACGTGGCAAAAACTGAATGCACTTGATTATGCACTGTAATATCAAATTTATACATCAATATAAGATATGCAATTATTATTATTTGTAAAGCATTCTCTGCTATCCAATTAGTTTATTATATCGGCTTTAGTGCATTTTAAGCATTTGACGACGCCACAAGATTTTGACGACGCATCCTTACAGACACAGTAAGTTAAATAAAAGCTTTTCAAAATAGGCAAATTGGTTCCTTAAAGGTCAAGCATTGTATAAGCCGCCCTCGTAAAACTACCACAAGGCAGAGTAAATTATTAGTTCGAAGATTTAAAAAAAAGTCCGATCTGTTCGCAAAAGTACTAAATAATATTCATAAATATTCACGGAAGAAGAATGTGTGGGAGAGCCATTGGCACCAGTTTACATTCGCTAAGGAATATATACAATGGCCTTTAAAAAGATTAAGAACCGTACTCTTTTCTGATGAATCAATGCCAAATTTGATGATGTAATGACTCGTGTTAGGACATCTTTGGGAAAGAAGCTTGATTTGCGTTATTGTAACAAAACAATAAAGCATGGAAGTGCATTTGTAATGTTTTAGAGATGCTTCTCATCGATTGGAATGGTACCCCTTAAAGCAGTAGAAGGCTAAAAGGATGGTCTCTCATTACAGGCGGTCGGCCAGGCCTGGTTCCAGGGTTACGACCTTCCATGTAGGCGTTATGTACTCTCTTGATCACGGTCACCTGACTTAAATCCAATAATTATTTTTATTTAATTCTCGCTTTTACTTATTTTTACTTCCCAATTAAAATTGTTAAATTTTGCACTTAGTAAAATCTGAATCGAAATTTAAGTATGATGCCGTTGAGATAACTTGACAAAATTTGCACCATGTAAAGTTGATGAACTAAGGAAGTTTTTGAACTAGTTTCTAAAAAAACTTATGGAATTTTTTCTTAAAATTGCCATAGAACATTCAAGTTAGTTTTTGTTTTGATAAAAGAAAAAATTCAACATTATTTTTTGAGACAATGGTGAAGTGTATTGAAATAAATGTTTTTAAATACAACAGGTGCATTGTTAAACTATTTC
>QYTT01088101.1:18379-39274 GCA_006980735.1 Dasypogon diadema | reverse complement strand
ATATATTTTATTTTATTCCTTTTAGTCTTGACTCAGTCATGAAATATTCCATAAGTTTCGTGAGTACGTGGCAAAAACTGAATGCACTTGATTATGCACTGTAATATCAAATTTATACATCAATATAAGATATGCAATTATTATTATTTGTAAAGCATTCTCTGCTATCCAATTAGTTTATTATATCGGCTTTAGTGCATTTTAAGCATGTTTTTATTTTTACTAATAGTAAAAATGTATTTTTTCCGTTTTAGCCTTGTAATCAGTTATCACAAATCACATACCTTATTGTTACAAATGTTGTGCACAGGCCGAACTTAGTAATAGATGTGACTTTGGAGCTTGTCTAATTCGGGTTCAGTTCAGTTCTCTCCAACGCAGTTAACGCTTTGCTTTTACATAGCACTACTTTGAGTAGTTTAACTCTTTAAATTGTAGGTCATCTATTCGGCTTAGATACACATAAACCTGTCATTAGCAAAGCATTGTAACCCCAATATACCACCGCATGATCTGTGGTGCAGCTTTATTTCTTGTGAACTATTGATGCTCAGCTTAGGGTTTTCTTTCAGCCATTCCATAGGTTTACATAGCAGTGAACTGTGCTTTAGGTTGAAGGATTTTAACCAAATTTCTTAATCCGCGGCTCTGCTAATCATCAGATTTCACTTTTGAGCCGAATCAGACCTTAAATGACAACATCCCCTCGGCATAGTGGCGTCGCCATTTTGAATTTATAAATTTAAACCAAATATTCGTAAACCGAAACTTCAATTTTGCGTCGAATTGAGCCATAAATGAGAAGATCCGTCTGCCATATTGGCACCACCATTTCGAATTTCTAAATTCTGGCCACAAATTCGTAATCTGCAACTTCGAAAACCTCCTGGTATTGATTTTGAGTCGAGTCGGGCTAAAATTACAAACTTCATAATGAAAATTCAAGATGGCGCCACCGCCGCGTCATTATTGCATCACAAGATTTTCCCTTACGCTGCACGATGGATCTCTGACAACTTCCTCAACAACAGCATCCACTATCTCAGGGTCTCTCATTACAGGCGGTCGGCCAGGCCTGGTTCCAGGGTTACGACCTTCCATGTAGGCGTTATGTACTCTCTCGATCACGGTCACCTGACTTAAATCCAATAATTATTTTTATTTAATTCTCGCTTTTACTTATTTTTACTTCCCAATTAAAATTGTTAAATTTTGCACTTAGTACAATCTAAATCGAAATTTAAGTATGATGCCGTTGAGATAACTTGAAAAAATTTGCACCATGTAAAGTTGATGAACTAAGGAAGTTTTTGAACTAGTTTCTAAAAAAACTTATGGAATTTTTTTCTTAAAATTGCCATAGAACATTCAAGTTAGTTTTTGTTTTGGTAAAAGAAAAAATTCAACATTATTTTTTGAGACAATGGTGAAGTGTATTGAAATAAATGTTTTTAAATACAACAGGTGCATTGTTAAACTATTTCCGGTAAAAAAATCAAGTGCCTATCTCACTTACTTCGACCGCTATAACCAAAAATCCCTTACAACACGTAATTAGCGAAAAATTTCGAAAATTTGTAATAACTCGGAAACTAAGAAAAATCGTTGAACATACATGGGGGTGATTTGGATTCCCCGAGGGACGCTCTACCTCCAGGCTTCCGATTATCACTGCTTTTTGGGACACCCTGTATATATACAAAATTGATGCGAATATTTAAATTTATTTATTACTATAATGAATCTTAAGAAATGTAAATATAATTATACTTTTGCGGTGACTTTCAAATTTTCTGTTTTAATTTAGATTTGTACAGCAACCAAATGCTACAGTTTCCCTAGTTTTTGGGGTCCCTGATTAGAATTTATTATGAAGTCAGGTTTTAAAAATTCAGGATGTTTAATTAAATTATACTTTTATGTAAACAATACTAACCGATTTAAAAATCAATTAAAAAATTGTTAACAACAATGGTTTGCTTTTAAAAGCGAATTAAACTAGAAAGTAGAAAATAATTCGTTTTCGGTGATTATAAGCTGATCAGAATAGTTTTCAACATTTGTAAAAAGAAAACCATTGGACGCCCATAACATATTACGTTGTTTAATAATTTTCATTTACGTTTACACCACATTTATGTTTACCTCACAGCAAGGGCGTATTCAGCTCAAAACCGAAGGGGAGGCAGTTTTTGAAATTTAACCTCTTTCATGGAGGAGGAGGGTCCATCGGGCTATAAAATAATAAACAATAACAAAAGGAAAAACACTATTTAAAAAAATTAATTTTTGAATAATAGTTTGCGAGGATTAGTTGCAAATTTTTGTACTACTGCTTCCACTAATTGCTCCTTGTTTGCGAAAACCCATTGACGGTAAATGCTTAGAACCTACTTTCACCAATAGCGCTTCTTAGCCATGTATTAATTCGGCGAAGTGATCCGAATGAACACTCTATAGTGCTTGTTGTGCAGGGCTGTGAGAGTAATATCAGCAGTGCCTTTCTAATGGCCGGGAAGAAATATTCGCTCTTTTTTAAAACTTCAGTGATGTCTGGCGCTTCCTGTACCTCAATCCACATTTTGAAGCACAATTCCCCTTCCCCTACCTAAGCTTGGTATGAATGCTGCAAATCGAACGAAATTTTAGGAAAGGGTTGGGTTTGATGTGTTTGAACGAAAACATTTTAAATTTTTTATTAGAAAAGGTCGAAATCTCTATTTCGTAATCAGTTTCTTTTATAGTGTTGAAATACCAACAATCAAGCTGTTAATAAATTTTCCAGAAATTTATTGTTTATAATTTTCTGTTTTATTTTTTCCACTTTGGAAAAGGGGGGGGGGGCAGCTGCCCTCCCTTGCCCCCCCTCCTGAATACGCCCATGTCTCACAGTACACCAATGGAGCTGAGCTTTTACAGTGTCATCATTGCAAGTGTTTCCACTTCATTGCCTATTAGAATTCTTCACCTATACTTTCACCATTTTATTTCTGGTCAAATTATTATACAGGATGTTTCCTTTTGGTGATCCAAAAGAAAGGGAGTGATAAACCTCATTTAGAAAAACAAAAATATATGACCGCTTTTGCGTTACAGGGTCATTATTAAATTCTCATTTTTGGTGGAAGAGATCACCTTCATATTTCGCTAATACTTTTTTTTCTAATTATTACAGCCACATCAATCCAACGCCAAAACATTACTAACAAAATACCCTACCCAAAACAAAGGTGAAAATTTATCTGCCTGCTGTCACTGGAGACATAGTAGCGTACAAAATTTAAAATTTCAGTTTTTCCCAATTTTTTTCAAGAATTTAGAACATATCTTTTTTAATTTTCCAACTAGCTATAACTTGGTCCTGTAGGACAACGGTAAAATAATCTGTTCCCATAAAGCATTTTTATTACCCAGGTAGCTAACACATAAAATAATTGTTCAGATTGATACAGTAAGAAGGTAATCAAATTATTGCTTGCAGGTAATCATTAATAATGGAGCGACACCAAATTGTAATAAAAGTATAAAAAATTCGTAATGGAGCTGATATTATGGTTTTAATTCCTATTTTTTCTGATTCTGCCTAAAATTACAAGTAAGTATGCAATAGATGTTCTATCCTTCGCTTGTACAATGCTTATTATAAAAGGGGTTATTCAAACAAGTTATTACCAATATGACGGAGCACTAGCACGCTTCACGAACACTGTTAAGCAAAAACTGGATGAGAAATATCCTGACCGCTGGATTGAATGAGGAGGACCTATTTCTTGGCTTGCTAAATCTGCAGACCTTACTCCGTTGGACTTACGGGGAATGATTAAGGATGAAGTATACTCAAGACCTATTCGGACTAGAGAAGAACTAGTGTCTAAAATTGGGATTTCTGCAAACCGAATACAAGGGAGGTGGAGTACAATAGTCTAAAGCAAAGATTGCTGAGGAGGCTACTAGCATGAATCTAAAATGATTTAATGTTAAGTTCTACATGGACGAGTTATAGCTTAGCGGAAAGGTAATAAAATAAGAAATTCAAGAACAATTAGTTTATAAATAACTTATTCACATAAATTTTTGGGGAACAAAAAGTTGGGGAAAAAACCGAAATTAAGGTTAATAAGAAAATAACTTATTCACATAAATTTTTGGGGAACAAAAATTTTGTACGCGACTATGTTTCCAGTGATGATAATAGGTAGCTATAGAGAAATTATTTTCAATACACTGTAAGATAAGAGTAAGACAATTTTAATAACAACTTCATAAATTCATCCAACAATAAATATTCACTTTAATTTCCTGCAAGGGTTCCACAAAATTCAATTTTACCTGGCTAGACTCAATTATGTACAAAATCTTATCAGCTGCCACAAGGTGAACTTGACCTTGCTAATTCGTTCAAGGTTGAGGCAGACATTTGCGATTCTAGTTGTGTACACCCCATACATCCATGCTATGAAGCACATGTTGCGTACGGGAAGAAAGTGAAACAAGACAACCGCTGGGATATGCTACTCGTTAACTTCTAAAGTATTTTCTTTAAAAAAATGTGCAGCATGCGATTCAGGTTATTTATTTTTTATAACTAACAACTAAAAAAGGTTTGATAAATGAAACTTACCCAAAAGGCCAAAACTTATGATGAATTCTCAAAGCGTTCCTATGAAAGGTGTGTGTCATTATCCCTGACCCATCCCAATCCCAAATTTTTATTCGCCCCAAATCCCCAAATTCTTCTCATAGCAATCGGTGAATGAATAACGAACATAAAAAAGAATTTATTTAGCCTGGGAATAATATGTTAAATTCACTTTTATTTTCATTCGCTTGCCAGTGCCCCCTTGACTTTATTACGGGGGTAGGTTATTACGTTTTGCTATTGCTTACTAGAGACGCAACCAATACCTGGCTAGTTACTGTTGTATGTAGATAAATATAACGTACATCGTGTATAGTAAACAATTCAAAGCTTCGTTCCAATTTTTGCTGGGCTTTGAATGTAGTTCACGCGGAACCTGTGTGCGAGCTTTTTATTCTTCAAAACACTGGAATATTCGGAATATTAGGATGACATCATATAAATTGTAGGTCACTGAAGAATTTCGCCAGTGGATTCACTGTTACTCTTACTCGCCGTGTGTTTACTACGAATTTGGAGTGTTTTTTTCATATCGTGCGATTAAAAGTAAAGTAGTTTGGTTAAGTGAAAATGCCGGCAGTGGGAATTGATTTGGGCACCACATATTCTTGCGTTGGTGCTTTCCTGCACGGGAAAGTGGAAATAATCGCTAATGACCAGGGAAATAGAACGACTCCGAGTTATGTCGCATTTACGGACTCAGAAAGGCTGATTGGCGATGCTGCAAAAAATCAAGTTGCATTAAATCCGAAAAACACTGTTTTCGATGCGAAGAGGCTAATAGGGCGTAAATATGACGATCCCAAGATTCAGGAGGACATCAAGCATTGGCCTTTTAAGGTTGGTAATGAGGGTGGTAAACCAATGATTCACGTTGAATTCAAAGGTGAAATGAAAAAATTTGCACCTGAGGAAATCAGTTCGATGGTGCTGACAAAGATGAAAGAAACAGCGGAGGCTTACCTGGGCACGACAGTGCGTGATGCAGTTATTACAGTGCCAGCTTATTTTAATGACTCGCAGCGCCAGGCAACTAAAGATGCGGGGGCAATCGCTGCATTAAATGTTTTAAGAATCATCAATGAACCGACCGCAGCTGCATTGGCGTATGGTCTGGATAAAAATCTTTCTGGTGAACGGACAGTTTTGATTTTTGACTTAGGAGGTGGTACTTTCGACGTATCCATCTTGACAATCGATGAAGGCTCCTTATTTGAAGTAAAGTCAACGGCTGGTGATACACACTTGGGTGGCGAGGACTTTGATAATCGTTTGGTGAATCATCTAGCAGAGGAGTTTAAACGAAAGTTTAAGAAGGACCTCAAAACAAATTCGCGCGCCCTACGTCGTCTTAGGACAGCAGCAGAACGTGCAAAACGGACATTATCATCCAGCACTGAAGCAGGTATTGAAATTGATGCGTTGTATGAAGGTGTGGATTTCTACACAAAAGTTACTCGTGCTAGATTTGAAGAACTGTGTGCAGATTTATTCAGATCAACACTTGAGCCTGTTGAAAAGGCATTAAATGATGCGAAGTTGGACAAAAGTCAAATCAATGATATTGTAATGGTTGGTGGTTCTACAAGAATTCCAAAGGTTCAAAATCTGCTCCAGAATTTCTTCTGTGGAAAATCCTTAAATTTGTCCATTAATCCCGATGAGGCTGTAGCCTACGGAGCTGCTATTCAGGCCGCGATACTGAGCGGAGATGCCAGTTCTATCATTCAAGATGTACTCCTCGTCGATGTTGCGCCACTATCTCTGGGAATAGAAACAGCTGGTGGAGTGATGACAAAGATAATAGAACGTAATTCTAGAATTCCCTGTAAACAAATGAAAACCTTCACTACATATTCCGATAATCAGCCAGCTGTTACTATTCAAGTCTTCGAGGGCGAAAGAGCTATGACAAAAGACAACAATCTACTGGGCACCTTTAATCTCACGGGAATTCCTCCCGCTCCAAGAGGCGTTCCACAAATTGAGGTTACGTTTGATTTAGATGCAAATGGCATCCTGAATGTAACTGCAAAAGATATCAGTACGGGCAATGCCAAGAATATTACAATCAAGAACGATAAAGGACGTTTATCTCAAGCAGAAATTGAAAGAATGGTTAACGAAGCTGAGAAGTTTGCAGAAGACGATGAAAGGCAACGTGAGAAGGTGATTGCTCGCAATAGCTTGGAAAGCTATACATTTAACGTAAAGCAGGCTGTGGAGCAAGCAGAAGATAAACTGAATAAATCTGACAAGGATCAAGCATTGAGATGGTGTAGTGAGACAATTAAGTGGTTGGATAATAACACCACCGCTGAAAAAGACGAATACGAGCATAAACTGGAAGAACTCCAAAAGGTATGTCGCCCAATTATGACTAAGTTGCATGGAGGTGGACAAAGTGGAGGACATGAAGATCGACAAAGGGAAGGGCACCGAACTGGTCCAACAGTCGAAGAAATGGATTAAAATAACAAATAAAAATTATATATCTTTATTAACTGTGGGTTTTTAATTTTACCACATTGATTTAAAAAAATGTCTATGCATTGAAATAAAAGGCTTTTATCGTGTGAAGTGCTATATTTTCATTCCATAACCTAATTACCCAGCATAGAAAGTGATCAAGATTGCTTTTCTTTCTAACTTGTTCCGATAGCTACCACCTGCACCTGAGGCAAATAATTGTGTTTAAATTATTATTTTTTTTTATTCTTTTCTGGAAGCAATTAAATTCGTTCACACTTATTTAATTGGATGGTACTTTATGCACGGAGAAACCTATGCAGTAAAATTAATTTGTTGTATTGGAGCTTCAAAACACAATCTAAGCATTGTTAAATTTAAAATTGACTGATATTCGAAAAACTTGTGGTCAGTTCGTACATTTCGATATTTCTCGACGAAGGAAAGCAAGACCTCATTTGGTAGACTTTAATGCCTGGATCTGTAACTTTTTTTTACGTATAATCAACATTGTCCTTCAAAGCGGTAGATTCTAGTAAACTGTAATATTCATAACTGAGATTTACTATGATTAAGAACTATTTCATTGCATAATGACCAGGGATAAATCCACACCAAGTCATTTTTAGTAGGTCTGCACAGTCAAGATTTACATAAAACACAAAAAATGGGTGCTGAAATTCCGAGTATCATTTGGTAAATCATTTATAAAGGGATTTGTAACGCGCTTGAGCCCTTGGTTGTGCTAGATCCCGCCACTATTCAACTTTTGATATAAACTGTAAAATCAAAAGCAGAAAATTCACATCCGCGAATTGCAAGTTTACAAATAAGTTTTTATTACTATCTACCCTTTCATTTTGCAATACACGATGAGTTCATACTTTCTAGCTAACCCTAGTTAGAAACAACACCCTGGGTGTTGCTTGAGTTTCTTGCTATATCCGACTCCGCCGATATCCGTACAGCCTGCGATTTTTGCAGATAAATTCTAGCATCCTTATGACTTTGTAGCTGACTTATGTGAAAATCCAAAAGAATGGAATACGGCAATGCTACAGCTTTTCCACGAGGAGTCTTTCGCATTCAACCTTTACCTTTCACTTTTTGATGCGCCTCAACTTCACTGTCACTCGGGAAGGAAAGAAGGTCTCACTCGACCTACATGGGCCTCAAGCCCCCTTTTCGTCCATCCACCATGTATCATGGTGAGCTATTTCCTCAGGCATCAAGTTATGGTGACCAACAAGATGGCGCTCGAAGGTTTACACCGCTAATTTAATTATTTTCCCTCCAAAATATTTTTTTTTAAATTTACAACATTTCTTAAACTCTCACGTTACGTTTGTAGTGCTGTGTTAAAACTCATTGGTATATCTTAACTAATTTGATGACTTGACTACAAGGAGCTAGTTGAAAACAAAAATTCATACATTGCAACAACAATTGCATGCCTAACTCACTAATATGTGTTATCGTGTATCTGTATAAAGGACTCGCATTTCACATACGTATTTAAATTATTGACTCGTTTATAGGTTTATTTTGAATGGTTTATTTATGTGTCCAGTTCTCAGCGCTTTAAGGTATTAGTTTTAAGCAAAGTTTAAGGGAAAGGAAAGGCCACGATAATTTGCCCTTGTTGTTTCTCGCTATGGTGTGCGGTTTGCCTGGGAACAACCCGTCACAAACCAAATAGAAGAAAACCTAAGGTAGAGCTTAACAAAAATTTCGATACAATGGTAGAGAAACAGAACAAACGGCAAGTATATTCAAGGTCAATACTGTAACAACTTAACTAAAGAAATTGTGTGTTTTAACCTTGAAGTTATCACGTACTGGAGTTTAAAGGCTTTAGACGATTACCTACAATATTTGAATAGCTATAGCCACGGTTTCTTACTCTGGTTGTCTTGATTCTGGTGAAGAAATTCAGCATTTCTAAAATTTCTTGGTATTAACCATCTCCAAACTGAGTTAACACCTCACCAAGCGCCTCTTAAAATTCTGATTCTAATTTATTTACAAACAATTGACTTTCCAAAGTTGCAATCGACAGATTTAATGACAGAAATTTTCAAGTTCAAGAGCAAATACCTTATTGTCAATTGCTTTGCTACTTCTATGAGGATGCGGTCTAAAAAAAAGGAAAAGAAGGTAGACGCAGTAAGATTTTGGGAAATTTGAGAAATTCTTATACATACAAAGAAAAAAAAATAACAGCATTTATAAGAGGGGAAAGATCTTGTGGGATTTACATTAACCTGGTAAAATTTGGTAATTCTGCTGACCAGCAGCAATAATGTTGGCGGAAATTTGCATGCCAGGTAGGGAGCGGGCCTTGAGTTGCAATCCGCGCTTAGCACAAATCTCTAGTTTTGATTGGTGGAAAGAAACTTGTGGTAAAATGCATGTATCCTGCTGCTAGAAAACGGATTCAAATTCAACAGGAAAACTCGGGTAGGCCTTTTGTCTGGTGGAAAAAAGAATTCCAAAATAAAATAATATAAATACATAAAATAAACATGGTATATATAAAAATGTAAATATATAAAATAAATATAATAAATATAAAATAAAATAATAATAATATTTTTAAACCTAAGATCGCGTAGAGAGAAAGTGAAGTGTAAAAGGAGGAATAAAAGTGGAAAACTTATTAAGGGGAATAAAAACCCGAATATAAGGAGACCAGAAGAAAAATTTCGGGGAAAAAAAAGTGTCTACAGAATTCAGTTAACATTGTGAACGGAAAAAAGTTACTTTAGCTGGGAAAACCAAAAAGGGGTTACGTAATTAAAAAGGCAAAAAAGAAAAGAAGTCAAAAATCATCCTCCTGGACCGAGTTTAAAATGTAGGCCTTTTTACGGTGAAATAGTGATCAGGGTAGGCATAGAACAGGGGGTCAGCGGGCAGTTGAAGGAATGAGGACTCTGTGGTTCATCCTTTGAAGAACTAAAGGCGGTAATGCAATAATTGTAAATTTCCACTAAAGGAACGAAAGCGGGGCCCGATTGCAGAGTTTGAGAGTTCCGGAAATTTCCCGTAAAATTGGGTTGCGATTGCCCTAATCATAGTTCCTATGCCTTATCATCAGGACTCCTTTTATTAATGTAACGAAGGTACAATTTGGGGAGCTGTACTGGCATATATGTTAAACCAATCGCACAGGGACAATGCAAAGGCAATGAAAGGAGGAAGGTTCCAGAACCCTTGGTCATTAAGGATTGAAATTTTGTATTTATTTTAAAATAGTGTTAATTCCAGAAACTATAAAATGCAATTCTTTTCTTATTTGGAAAATTCCCTATTCTATTGTAATTATAAAATGTGCAATTTTGCGTACAGAACTTCACGGTGACTTGAGTAAAAGGTTCCCAGTTTTCTCCCTACATCCCTTTATCCTTTTCTTCGTTGTTAAATTTCGAGTCTTCGCATGTGCGATCCCGATCCACCGACAAGCTCAGCCGGAGGAAATGGAGATATCATCAGAGCGGACAAACCCGGTAAGTAAGTTCCGGCTCAAGACAACTTTTGTTTCTTCTTGGTACAACATTTGTCTGTTAATTGAGTTTATCGGTTAAATTGTTGACAATCTTTGTTAATAAAATCTCTTCTTTTTTTAGTAAAACACAAATTTTATGAACTGATCACATTATTCACAAATTCCGGCTCCATGGAAAATCACAAAACTGATTTGAGTCGACTATCTCAGATTTGAAATTTTTCTAAATTGTTCGGTTAGAGCATTAAATGATTTATGTGAAATATTTTAGTTTTCAGCAAATTATTTTTGGAGGTATGACTTCTTGAAGAATTCAAAAAAAATGGGAATTTTGAAAGTGTTTAAAAAATCATATCTTCTGAAATATAAAGTATAGAGCAGTCCTTAATGACTCATTTTAAAGCTTCACAGATTACATAAAAAAACAATATGCGATCACATTAAGGAACAAGAACTTTTTGTATCCCTTTTATGTCCCTCGTTTTTTAGTATAAAAAACGCGTATTCGAATGTTTTATAAAGGTCTGCAAAATTTAAACTTGGAATACGAATGGGTTCATTATCAAATGTAACTTTAAGTGAACAAACCATTTGAATAATGTTCACAATTTTACAACCTGAAGAGGAAATTTATCAAAAACAGCTATAAAAATACAAATAACCTGGAAAATTATCATAAATAACTTTGCACAGATTCTATTCTCTTTGTGTTGCTAATATGATAAGGACACCAGATGATTGATGCGAATTCTAGTAAAGATATGATCAAGGAGAAGTAAAAAATTTTTAAGACATGAATATTTTCGAAGTCTTTTTAGCTACATTTACGGAAGCCTAAACTTTGATAAGTTTTGGAAATTGCAAGTTCTATGTGGGATATAAATGATAGTTTTTTATTAAAAATTAATTTGTAATTTCATTAAATCTTGTTACGACCCGTTTTGGTGTAACTTGGCTGCTCAGGTGAAGGGCTGGATCTCTTTTTAAACAAATCTCAAGTGATATAAAGGGTGTTACAATAAGATGGATCGATGTTAAACGTTAATTAAAAATTAGTGATGCACAAAAATGAAGATTTCTTTAATGAAACATGTTATTTGATCCATTACAATTAAGTGTGAAAGATAATGTCCGCCACGGCTCCGGCGGCACACGTCAATCCACATATCAAAATTTTTTATAACATCTCGGTATAAATGCTCCTCAATCTCATCAATGCGCCGTGAAAGCGCATCTTTGAGCTGCGGATGATGGTTGGCTTGTTGACATACACTTTACTCCTCAGATGGCTCCAAAGAAAGAAGTTTAACGGTGTCAAATCGCAACATCTCGGCGGCCAACTGACTACTGTTTCCGGAGATTATGCGCCCGGGAAATTTCTCATGCAGGAGAGTCGTTGTGTTGTGCCATACAGCATGTGGTGCCACCTTATTGAAACCACATATCATCGATAACATAATCTTCCAACATTAAAAAAATGGTCAATATCCGATGCAAAGTGGGCGTGGACAAGTGCAATTCCTGTGCCCGATGTCGAGGTGTTTGGGCTCTCGGCCACATTTTCTCTCACGGAAACAATGTTTTCGGGTGAGCGTCCTGCACGAGCACGTACTGGCTTCTTAACATCTGCCACAGACTCGGTTTCTTGAAATTTATTCACAATTTTGCCAATAGAACTCTCGGTTGGCCGATTATACGGGCAGAACAAATCACGAAGAGCGCGAAATGCACTTTTGTTTGAACGTTCACTTTCGTAATAGGCTTCAATAACTTTAACACATTGTTCAATGTTCAACTTTTTCATGATCCAATTTGGAAATGACCGAAGATGTCAAAATGAAAAACTAACCTCAAAAAACAATTGACGTTTAAACTCCGTTCACATTTAACAACTGTCCAAACTATTGTAACATCCTGTAGTTGGGCGTCATGTAGTTTTAGAGTCCACAAACTCAGTGAAAACTAATAAATTAATCAAGAAAACGTTATAATTCAATAAAAGGACTTCTATATAAATTACAAAGGTTGGCTTGTGAAATTAAATCGGAATTATAGTCTAAAGAATCTACTTAACATAACCTAAAGAATCTACTTAACATAATTGGTTTCCAATATTTCCCAATCGTGACTATTTTGGAAATCAGTTTTCCAATCGGTTCTTCGAAAAACTTCCTGTTCGAACTTCTTGCTTCCTGATGCTAGCTGGAAGCAAAATTTGCGTCGCGGGCACAAACATTCTTATCGCATGTGTCCTTATCCTATCCCTTCTCTCCATTTTTCTAGAGTAGGACGCAAAAACTTCCTCGTGAA
Organism: Dasypogon diadema; assembly: GCA_006980735.1. Taxonomy (NCBI): domain Eukaryota; kingdom Metazoa; phylum Arthropoda; class Insecta; order Diptera; family Asilidae; genus Dasypogon; species Dasypogon diadema. The sequence continues at coordinate 26,351 of QYTT01088101.1, read as the reverse complement.
AAGGGGGCACAAAGGTACAAAGGTCAATTTTCACCTCTTTCGTAAGTGTTTTGTAGTTTGGGAAAAATTTGTTCAGGTACATAATTCAGTTTGTTGTCAACTATTGACGGTGTAAGATTTGAGGGCGTGAGTTTGGAATTTTGTTTTTTGTATTTTGAATTTTTTATTGTTTTGTAGTATTAGTCGGACACAAAGCCATTTGTTTTTCATCACTGCTTGAACGTATGCCTATAGTCAAAATATTAAATTGTCCTTATTTTAAGGAATTTGAAGTAATTTTTAAGCACACACAAAAATTTTAATGTGCAGTTGACCCTAGAATGGTGAAATGTGTAAGAAGCAGAATAAAAGTAAGGTCCAAAACAGACATGAAGAAAAAACCAGTATCGTGCTAGCGCGAACTATGCCTTGTAAAATAATCATCGAGTTTTCGCTCGGAAAGAGAGTGGGTGATCAAACCTCGCCGTCTGAAGTAGTTCTAACTGAAAGAGTCTCTGATCTCACTTATAAAATTGTTACTACCAATTTTATAAAACAGTTGTGCCTACCAATTAGGTAACAATAACCTGTATCTGATCACGTTACTGTAGGTTGAAAATACTGTCCTCAAATTACGAATAGAAGGGTACACGCAGTAGGTACTGAAAAACCGAAATATGTAAATACCGTCAGTTTTTTTTGTCTAAAAATTCAAACGTTTGCGAGAAAATTGTATTGTTTAAAGAAAAGCAAATAAAGATAATATGCCAGCAGTCGGAATCGATCTGGGAACAACCTACTCTTGTGTTGGGGTCTTCCAGCACGGAAAGGTTGAAATAATTGCAAATGATCAGGGCAATAGGACGACTCCAAGTTATGTAGCATTCACCGATACGGAGAGACTGATTGGAGACGCTGCCAAGAATCAGGTGGCTATGAATCCACAAAACACGGTATTTGACGCTAAAAGACTGATTGGACGAAAATACAATGATCCGAAAATACAGGATGACCTCAAACTGTGGCCGTTTAGTGTTGTAAGTGATAATGGGAAACCTAAGATTTGTGTAGAGTTTAAAGGACAAAAGAAGAAATTTGCTCCGGAAGAGATAAGTTCTATGGTGCTGGGGAAGATGAAACAGATCGCTGAGGCTTACCTGGGGAAAACAGTAAAAGATGCTGTGATCACAGTGCCAGCATATTTCAATGATTCTCAGAGACAGGCAACGAAGGATGCTGGGGCTATAGCTGGCCTGAATGTGCTAAGAATAATAAACGAGCCTACTGCGGCTGCTCTAGCCTATGGTCTGGATAAAAATCTAAAAGGAGAGAAGAATGTGCTCATTTTCGATTTAGGGGGAGGCACTTTTGATGTTTCTATTCTCACAATTGATGAGGGCTCACTTTTCGAAGTGAAAGCAACTGCTGGAGACACCCATCTTGGCGGTGAGGACTTTGATAACAGACTTGTCAACTTTTTAGCAGAGGAGTTTAAGCGCAAGTACAAAAAGGATTTACGCTCAAATCCAAGAGCTCTACGACGGCTGAGAACAGCCGCCGAGCGGGCCAAAAGGACTTTGTCTTCCAGTACAGAAGCTACAATAGAAGTGGATGCCTTGTTCGATGGAATCGATTTTTATACGAAGGTAACTCGAGCGCGTTTTGAAGAACTTTGTGCAGATCTCTTCAGGTCCACACTTCAGCCTGTAGAGAAGGCATTGATGGATGCTAAATTGGACAAGAGGCAAATAAACGACATCGTGATGGTTGGCGGTTCCACTAGGATTCCTAAAATTCAAAATCTCCTCCAAACTTTCTTCTCTGGCAAGAATCTAAATTTATCAATTAATCCCGATGAAGCAGTAGCATATGGAGCAGCTATCCAAGCCGCTATTCTCAGTGGGGACAAAAGTTCTAACATTCAAGATGTGCTTCTGGTGGACGTCACTCCATTATCGCTGGGCATTGAAACCGCTGGAGGTGTCATGACGAAATTAGTTGAGCGAAATGCTAGAATCCCTTGCAAACAAACTCAGACCTTCTCAACTTATTCAGACAATCAGCCAGCAGTCACCATACAGGTATTTGAGGGTGAAAGAGCCATGACCAAGGACAATAATCTCTTGGGGACTTTTGATCTGTCCGGTATACCACCCGCTCCCAGAGGAGTACCCCAAATTGAAGTAACATTTGACCTGGATGCTAATGGCATCCTTAACGTGTCAGCGAAAGAGATGAGTACTGGCAAAGCGAAAAATATTACAATTAAAAATGACAAGGGAAGGCTTTCTCAAGCAGAGATACAAAAGATGCTAGCCGATGCTGAGCGTTTTAAGGAGGATGATGAAAAGCAAAGGGAACGGGTATCATCTCGCAACCAGCTAGAAAGTTACGCCTATAGTGTTAAAAATGCTGTTGAACAAGCCGATGAAAAGCTTTGTAAGGCGGACAGAGATACCGCTTTGAAATGGTGTAATGAGACAATTACGTGGCTTGATAATAATACGACGGCTGAAAAAGAGGAATACGATGATAAAATGAAGGAGATGATGAAAGCTTGCAGTCCTATCATGATTAAGTTGCATGGCGGTAATCCCAGTTGTGATCAAAGTGCATTCAGATCAGCTTCTGGGCCACAAGTTGAAGAGGTTGATTAGAAAATTGTTTTGAAAATTTTGTAACTTTTTAAATTTCTGGAAAATTCATTTAAATTGCAGTTGTTGTATGAACCTTACAAATGTTATTGGACCAATGTAGTGTGTTTTATTTCCATCATTTCCATGTTAGTTGGAACGAAATTGAAAGTAAAACAAAAGCTCTGCTCGACATAGGTTTAAGCTTTAAGCACTCACCTTAAATTCAAAGTCTGAAATGGCCCTCTTTCGAATTATCACATTTTCCGCAATTACTTTGTTTTCGCGAGAGGCATATCCACTGACACTGGCTTTTTTAAGTTTTAACATCACAAAACTGCTTAGATAAATTAAAATCACTTATCAGAGAGAGTAAAAACCGACAGTTTTTAAACAAAGACTTCACATAACAACAAAATCGGGAAATGTGACCGGTTGTCAAAGTTTTACTCCACCAAAAATTGGGTGTAAGTTCTGGTCTCATTTCCCCAAGACCAGGTTTTATATAAAACGCACCTGAGTTAGTTCTCTGTAAGTTCTGGTGTCAAATATCGAACAGAGCTAAAGTTTCTGGCATGGTTTATGGATTCGCTTAGAAATGTCAAATGCTGCGGTGACAGCAATCTTGTTTTTGTTTGGGTTGATTTGCGATAATATTCACGCTTGAATTCTCATTTTATCAGTTATTAATGATGGAATTCGAGGGAATAATTAGTTCGTGATAAGATGCTTTAAGTAGATGCAGTGTTGAAATTTCATTGTTTAGTAAAATTGTACAAAAACTCAGTGACAAGTATTTTACAAGAGATGAAATTTTCCTGATTAATTGGGAGAAGAATGGACAAAATCAAGTTTAGAAAAGTTACTTAAGCGAAATGCATAATTTCACAACAGCAAACAGGTAACTTTTTGTAAGTATGAAGAAAGCATGTGTTGAGTTGCAGTAATGTTCACTTTGATTCTATGCAACTGAGCTGGGTAAGTGAATTAACGAAAAGTTTGTTGAAAGTAGAATTTCTAACATAATTTATCTAATGTGAGGTTTATGGAATATTTCAAATAACTCCTAAAATCAATAACATTGAATTAAGATTTTTAAGGGCTCTGAAATGATTTCCTGGATCTTATTCCCAGCAGAGGACATTTTAAAATTAGAGCTCAAAAGTGGCACCAATTTATTTGAATTCAAATTCTCCCACTATTCAAAACATATGAACTGCAGGTCTGTTAAAATATATTGTCGAAAATAAACAAGAAATATTTTTAGATCATAGGCAATCACTTTCTTTCACATTTCTACGCATGAATATTAAACACAAAAGTGGTATCATTCTTGAGGCACCAATGCTCCTCCATATATTTTTCTAGTGGCAGAGGGTTATCACAGATAATTATGAACTGTTAGGTTTTCAATTTAGATTGCATTACATAAAAAATTTTAAGACCCGCATTTACTAAGAAAGATTTATTTTCAATTCACCTTAAATTTATTCCTGTTATCTTGCCAGACCCACCATTCTCTTTCAATTTCAATTTAAGAATAATATTCAAAAAAATCGTCAACGGCTGTGACTACCTCAAAGGGACTCGGCTCTCACGATTTCATCTGCAGGGTTTAATTTGTAGTACGTCTTTCTTTGCTAGTTAACATTGCCATACATAAAGACAAAATTTGGGTATCCTACGGTTGTTCAACTTTGCCATGTGATATTAACCAGAGATTGTAATGTTTTGTGAAATTATTAATTACGAGCTCCGGTAATGCATAATTTCAATTTCGGATCAATTACGAATAGAACTTTCTGCTCAAACATTCCTTCTGTTTTCTTTTGTGGTTTCACTAGAACAAACGTAGATTGAGCCAAATCTAATTTCAATTCGGCATATTTTGTCCTCAAATTACGTGAAAGTAGACGTGATGCTAACTGTAATTGCACAAAAATAAAACCCCGTATTACATGTGTAATTTGGATCCGTGTCACCTTAAAGTTATCATTACTGTAGTTAAACGCCTTCCTACATAAAATAAAATCGCGATAATTTCAACATGCGCTCGTTTGAATATAATCTGAAATCTGAGTTGCTTGTGAGAATCGACTTTTAAACATGAAGAAACCTGTAAAGTTTTGTATGTCTGGTAAATATTTTCTCTCTTATTCTCCCTTATCTCTGTTAACATTTAACAAAACAAATGATATGTATCCAATGCTGCTATTAGCGCTTAGTTAATTAGTATTAGTAATAATTGTATCTCTAAAATCAAGAAAGGATAATAGATATTCACTTCGTTCTGAAAGTATCCCGAGTAATCGGAAAAATTAAAATCAGTCGAAATTCCAAAAAAGAAAGTGGTATTTCATACAGAGAAAACATCACATCCTACATAATTTCTGCTGCTCTTTTAGTAAATAAGGTGACGAAATTAAATGAAAGATTCAAAGCATATACTTGGGGAAAAATACCAGAAAAATGGGACTAACTTTAGATCAATGTAATAAAACCGATAAGTCTGCACTATTTTGGAACCTATGGGTAAACAAAACTAGTGAAAGTTCACAAAGCCAACGTCTATAAGAAAGCCATCAAGGACATGTTATGCGCAAAAGCTTCTGGTGCCCACAAGTTTAAGCTCCTTCCTCCTCGTCATTGCATTGCAATGGAGAAATCTTCGCGCTTTTTTCCAAATCTGGTTTAATATAGTTAAAGAAAACTCCGCTTTAATTTTCGCAACACAAAAGTTTATTGTCACTTATGATGGATACACCGTTCAGCCTGCTCTGACCCCTGGATGCCGACTCGATCAGTCTCCTAGAAAGGTGTTAAAATAACAAATGAGTACTTAATACTCAGTGGATGCTTGGTTAGATTGTTAGTTTACCTTGTGGTGTGGCTGGTAAGAGTTTTCGCAGATAACCCGGAGTGAGCACGGACATACCAATGAACAAAGTGGGCTGCACGGACATACCAGTGTCAAGGAACCACACTTACTCTTGGATACCACTCCCACGAGATAATTAAAATAGATAGCTAATAAATAAAGACAAACTACCAATTACATGTGGTTAATCTAAATTGTTAAATCAATCACTACTAATCACCCATAACACCATCCACCTGAATCCTTATTAATTCTTTCAAAAGCACACTTAAAACTTCCCGATACTTTCGCGACTTCACAATTTCGCCCTCACTAACTGAATGAAGGGCGAGTTACCAAATTTGGCTGAACAACCTCACGACCAGTTCAGTTATTTTTAGGATTCCCAGCATGTGTTATTTAACTGTCTACTTTTCATCCGTTTTTAGTGGTGCCCACATGTTAACGTCGCCAGAGATTCGCGACGTACGCACATTTTTCAAGACGCGTCTTTTGTCGTCATATCTGACCCCGTTGTCGCCTAATCAAGCATTTTGGGCTAGTAAAGAGTATTTTTAGTTTCTACCTAAATAAATAAACTCATTTTATGCACTCACATGTTTTACTCTGACAGGTTATTATGTAAGTCGACTCCCGTTAAAAAAAACCGTCTGAGAATTTAAAATCCTGAATTTCATGTGCATGTTATTCCACAAGTAAGAAATTGTGTACAATTTTGTTAACACATTTCTGTTTTAAATTCTAATTGTAGAATAAGTATAAGTATTTGCGAGTTCAATTCTATTTAACAAATTCATTATTGGATATAGTACGCAAGATTAGACAAGATTTTAGGCGCCGATCACACAAATAGTATGCAACATGCAGTATGCAGTCTTTACTGTTCCCTTCCTTACAGAAATTATAATTTCTGATTAGGAAACTGCAGAAAGTCATTTCCTAAATCAATCTGACATTGAATTCTTGCTGACGCGACGTCGAAATTTCTCCTCCTGTAGTTCAAGATTTCGCAGTAGTTTTGAACTGTTTGCACATTCCTAATGGTCAGAAATGTCATTTGTGGATTTGAATACGATTTGAAAGTCATTCTTCTCATTTTTCAGGAACTTTCATGAAATCGTTCTCTAACTCCTACAGTGTAAACCCCTACTGCATAGTTAAGGGAAATGGAGGAAATTTTACCTGCAGAAGTAAAGGAACAGATTCTAAATGCAATGTATTAAAGTAGTGCTAACTTTTTGTGTAATGTAATTTTATCTACATGAATTAAACTAAGAAAAATCCATATAATATTTTTAGTTAAATGTAATTACAGGAGGGGGAAAAACTTGGCGAAATAAGTTTGTAAGGTAGATCAATAGCCTATTAAAATAATTAATCCAGTTGAATTCGTAAGAGCGATTTAAATGTACTAAGGGTAGTTGCTGCTTGAATATTAAAGATAAGGACAACTCTATTCTACAGCCGAGTTACTCGAACAGGCAATTAATTGCGTGAGGAGAAACAGAGCCATATCCACAGAAATCATAAATGAATCTTATAAAATCATTAAATACCACGACGAAACACAAAAAAAACGATGGTTTCAAAAATGAAATGGGGTAATACTATTACTTCTACCAGCTTTGATCGCACGCTACGCGATGAAATGTGAACCGATAACCAAAGCTGTCGTAATCGACCATAAGCTTTAACAAGGATCATCTCAACATTATCACAACATATCAGCAATAAATAATTGGTCCAGTATAAGCGGTTTAAAGTAAAATTTGGTAATCATAAAAATTATATTACAAATCAAGTTCATCAAACGACTGTGTTTACTTTTAAAGTTTGTAAACTATTTAAAACGGCACCTTCACACCTAACTTTGTATATTTCTTCGGTTAGAAGTATTTTAGAATATGCTTCAGCAATTTGGAATCTCATTTGCAAGTACAAGACTGAGGCAGTTTAAAGACAGTTTACCGATATTTAATGTATAAAATGGAATGCATTCATGTTGAGTATAATGAAAGGCTTAATAAGCTGTCCCTTCAATCCCTGTAAAGTCGGCGAACCTTCGTAGATGAAATGCTCTTATACAAAATCGTAAACGGTTACTTAAACTGTAACAATTTGATAAATTCTGTTATTTTAGGGTTCCGTACCCAAAGTGTAAAAAACGGGACCCTATTACCAAGGCTCCGCTGTCCGTCCGTCCGTCCGTCCGTCTGTCACCAGGCTGTATCTCATGAACCGTGATAGTTAGACAGTTGAAATTTTCACAGATGATGTATTTCTGTTGCCGCTATAACAACAAATACTAAAAAAACAGAATAAAATAAATATTTAAGGGGGCTCTCATACAACAAACGTTTTTTTTCTCGTTTTTGCTCGATATTGATATCGGTAACAGGTAGACGCTTGAAATATTCACAGAATATTTAGTTATATATTCACTTTAAAAATAAATAATTAAATTAAAATAAAATTAATATTT
>QYTT01088100.1:0-16957 GCA_006980735.1 Dasypogon diadema | reverse complement strand
ATTTGTGCAATTGCACAGCGGTCTCCTAGTTTACCAAAATGATTCAAAACCTTTTAGGGGCGTGTAAATGCCAATGAGTTACATTTGCATCTTGCTATTTTGCATATAGGACTTGCTCTATTGTATTCTCCTCCAACCAAACATAACATAAGAAGGGCTCAACTTGGAACAGAAGATGGAAAGAAATTTACAATGTTAAATAAAGAAAATTTTGCTAGGAGATCTAAAAGAGTTATATAGTTATGAATATTCTCTAGGACTACCAACCTAGTTATTTTGACCAGCAATTTGCCATTCAATTGTGTTGTTTAGTGTTTTATTTCTGTTCCTATTTTCCGATAGTAATACAAAAATGAAAGGAGTAGTATTGTAGTACAGGAAGCTGGAGAGTAGTATAAATACTACTATTGTAGTACAAACGCAGCACTTAGAGTGACGCATAATACGGAGCCATGCGGCACGGCGGCATTCATATTGTAAGCGAAATACGTATAGCATCGTCCATGGCAACTCGAATTGGATACTGTGAAAGGAAATTTCCGGTTTAAGTGAGAAGAGGATTGTTGAGAAGGAAATGGGCATAGTGCCAAACCCTGGTCTTCGAAATGTTAAACTAACGCTGCCTAACTCACCAAAGTTGTGGAGATAATTATGCCAACTCTCGGGAAGGAGCATCATCAAGTCACCAATCAAGCGCTCGGCACGAAAACCATATTAGAAGTGGTAAATTATTTCGGGCATATAATTTCCTTTTTATGATATTTTGATATTTCTTAGTGCTTTTATTCAAAACAGCCCGAAATGCAAGGCATCAAAACGAAACGGTATCCGTATCTAGTATTATTATAAAATTAAAGCAATTTTCTTTTGTCATATGTAGTATTCCAGAAACTATTGTAACAGGTAATGTATCCTATGACTATGTTATGGTGGCTTGCAAAGCTCGATATGAGTTTCTAAACATTCGCAAATTATGATACCTCTTTAAGTCTTGAAGGTGGGGTTCCCTCCTGAAAATCTTGTCATTTTGGTCATTTTCGTCAAAATGGTGAAATTTTGTGTTTGGTAAAAAAGAGGGAAGCGTTAAATATATCTGCCTTTAGGAAAAATTTGGCAGGATGGAAAAAAATTTCTACCTCATAAAACTCATGATGTAGTCAGGTTTCCCTTAAAGCAATGAAATCTCTGACCTGATCAATCCTTATGCGCGATACCCGCGCATCTAGCCGTCTTCACTCCTTCGTCCTCGAGACAGGACTCAGCAGAACAGTAAAATACCATGAATACTTCTTAAGAAGAACTATATGAATGTGGAACAGTCTGTCATCTTTTGTGTTCCCTGACGGCTACATATGCATGATGTACATCGGCACTATTGTTCAACTACCTAATCCTTATAATTCACCCTTAATTTTCCTATATGCCAAGGTTGAGCATGATAGGACACCCCCTGAGCTGCATTATAAAAACAATGACAAAAACAAAAGGGCTTGCAAGGGAAATTGTAAGATGTTTTTAGTTAGTTTAGGTTTTACTTCTTATTCCGCTTATATTTTGATAGTAAAGGAAAAGCGCGCTTAGATTTTTTTACTCGATTGAACAGTTCGTATGGTTCCTCTCCTGGATCGATTCTTAACCGAAGGCTTTTGCGAAGCAGGAATTCGTGTGCAACAATTAGTATGTTTCCATGCAAGGTTGAATCCGAGTTGAACTCGAGTTAGTGGTCATGGAAACTCGAGTTGAGTTGAATTTCGTTAAATCCAAATAAGTTCCACCAAAAAGGTCGGGTTGAGTTGAGTTTAGCTACAAATGTCATTTTTGTTTTGGTAAAAATGGCGGCCGGGCGAGTTTTTTGGACGGAAGAAGAATGCATTTTATTAATTTGAATAGTTTGGAAGAAAAATATATTAAAATTATTTGACGCAAAAAAGCATACGGAAAGGACATTTTTAAAATTGTGAGAACTGAATTTGAAAAAAACTCCACAGGTGCTCATGGAAACACTCAGGTTAAGCAGCCATTTTATAAACTCAACGAAAACTTAACTCCAACTCAACCTTGTACATGGACACTAAGTAAATGTCGTCTGGCCAGTAGCCTGGCGAAGGAATGAAATCACACAGCTGGATTGATCGTCAGTTTAAAAGAGGATAACATTCTGTGTGCACGGCGCGAATTCATAAGATCCCAGTAAATTTGAACCAGAGGAACCGGCTTTACACTTAGCATGGACATGGACAACCTTCAACATCACTAACAGGCGTGGTTGTGGGCTACTGTGCTACCTGCAGTGAAACTACTGCAATCAATATCCTGCCGGACCCAAGGACACGTTCCCTCTACGCATTTTTAAAGCTTTATTAATTTTATAATTATTTTGTCTTTTAATTAATTTTTAATTTTACATCCATTTATCCGTGATTAGAAGCCATAAAGAGCACCCGTGTTTCGTGCATATATGTGTTACCCATTTTACATCGAAAGTTCTACTCTGTAATTAGATTTTTCGTTGTAGACAGCATGAAGTTAAGCTTCAATCGGAAGCTATTTTAATATGTTTCTATCTGAAATTAACGATACTAAAATCTGTAAGATTTCTGGGGCGCCTTGAGAAATTTGATCTTTGAAAGTCAAGGGGTTTCAAAATCTTTAAGCTCTAAAACTAACTCTCCATGGATTTCCTTTTCGCTTAGAAAGAAATTTTCTATTTATGTCGACATTTTTCAAGTATTCTTCGAAGTGAATTTCACTTAAAAAATTACTCTATACTTGTATACTTTAAGAAACTTAGATTCCGAACAATTACTTTGGATGTGATGAGTTCATGAACTAAATAAAAAAAAACTGAAACAAGTAATGTGTCTAAAGACCTTAAAAAAGGAAAGCAAAACTCACACCTTGGCCCTGTCGAAGTCAATTTTATTGGAATTAATTACAAACTTATAATAAAACAGTGAAAATACTGTGGGTTTTAACAAACTTAAATTGAAGGTCACTAAAATAGAAACGGAAAACCGTTGACGAAAATGAAAGATAAAATTAATCTCGACTCTAATCAATGCAAAGAAGTTTCGAAAACCTATCAAAGCCAATAGCCTATGAATTTACTGAGTTAATCACCAAAACAGTTTCATCTGTACCAACGTCACAAAAATAAAATCGCTATTGGGACGTATGTTTTCCTGCAATAGCATTCTGAAAATATTGGATGAGCAGTTGGCGCGGAGATGTTTTTAGTTTAATTCGAATTGATTTACTTCGCGTTCTTTACATATCGAGGGATTACCTTCCTTTCTAATAATACTCAAGCCTACTAAAATTAAAAATATCTGGAGTGAAATACTGCTACAGAAATTCCTATGTCTATCAGCAAGACTAATCAGCGAAGAGTTGAACTTATCGTGAAATTGGTAACAATTAATTGACGTGGTGAGTCAATTGTTGACAGCCTCAATCAACACTTTGGACTCCCAATAAATAAATGGGACTGATTGTCTGGGCACAGCTGAGTAGTGTCAGCATTTTCGGTGATGGCACACTTTTCTAACTAATCAATTATTTAAATCACTCCAACAATGAAGCGGCAATTAACTAAGTCAACAGAACGTGCAAAAATAGAGTTAGAAAATCCTGTTTCAGGAGGTGATTACTCACTTACTAAAATTTTCAGAGTAATGAAGATTGCATCAACTCCAACGTCCATCTAAAGATCATGACATCTGGACAGGTAAGTCTCGCAAGCCAAAGAAAATTTTGTTGAAATTACTTTCCTTTCCTTACAGGACAGCTGCAAGAGGGATACATCTTGACAACGTCATAAATAATTCCTTGTGAAAGGTATCTTGGCTAACCACAGGGCACAGGGTGTAGGAAACTAGGTTTTGGTTTTACACTGTATCTTATGCTATCAGCCGCAACTCGACCCACATAATTCCCCCAGTAACAACAACTTGTAAAAAATTGAATTAAGGTAATTTACAGCCGCAAGGGGGATAAGAGCCCTCATGTGATCCTTACAAGAGTTTAATTAAATTTATCTCTGGGGCAGTTTTGAAATTAGAAGGAAAAATCCTGTTAAAAATTTAACCACACATTTTTATATTGAGGGAGGATGCTAGGAACCCTTGTTAAATGCAGACATATTGTTTTGAGATGTTTATGTTACGATATTTGTTCCCAATTTTTTGTTATCTTTAGGACTTAAGTCTTTTTCCCTTTTGTAGCCATTTTTTTATCATTTTACTGAAGAAATTTTGAGAATAATTGTGGAACGAACTTAAGTATTGATATAAAGTGAGAAAAAAAGGTTACGAAATTGGACATCAGAACTGCTACAAACCTGATGAAAATTTGAATACTATACAAACCCGTAACGAAAAGGCTGGAAAATGTTTCTACACTTCTTGTTCATAATATAATAGCTGTGTTTTTTGTGCAACGGAATTATGAAAGCTCAAAAGGACGGTTGCAGTCCGTGGAGTAGATTTAATCCTTCTTTTTCTGTTTTGCTCTTTTTAAGCAAACCCGGGATAAGTAAAGACCATTATTAACTTTAAATGTTTCTCAATGTCAATTTTGCCCTATATAGTAAATAGTAAAAAACTTGTTTTAGTAGGAAAGTGGAGTTTCGACGGAAGCACAGGACATAGGGAATTCAAGCAATCATTTTCCGATGAACATACCGACGACAGTAGTCTCTTTGTTACTTCCTGCGTACCTTTACAACTTATGATAAGAAGGGACGATCGACAAGACGAACAAATTACTTGGGAAAATCTACACCCTTTTTCTACTATGTACTGTAAGCCTTTTCGTTTTCAGTACACAAAAGAATAGAGTGAACAAAGAGAGGAGAGAGAGACAAGAGAGGAGAGGTGCTAGCATGCCGCGGCGGACCTACATCGCTCTCCTCTGGAGCCGAGCTTGGGGGCCCTAGGGGGGAGGGATGCGGTGCCCGTTCACCCCGGCGGACGGTTGGCCCTACCGGGGGAGGGGCGGAGGGTTGGCGCATGGACATGGTAAAAATACTATTCTTTAAGGTAGAATAACCCATGCCGGTGGGCGAGCGGGTTGAGGCACACATTTACAGATTTTTACCCCTGTTGGCGGGGGTTTGAATCCCGCACAGGACACGGTGATTTATCTTAGTACCAGTGGTTGGGACCACTCTACTAACAAGAATTGTACTTCTGAAGCCACTGGGACGTTGCAAGTAATAATTTAATGCCAAATATTGTGGCTCATTTGCAACGTTTGTCAGGTTAAAATTTCCCAATCTCCCTATCCTTAATTTCCTCCCGCCTGAGCTGTGCTGTGTGCATCATAGGGTTGTCCTCTGAGCTTAGGCAATATCTTAAAAAAATTAGTTTTGCCTATACGTGGACATCACAAGAACTAATTTCAGTATATCCTCCATACGTTTTAGACACCAAATTTTATTAAAATTTGGTTCATTGGTTACATTATCTTAATACATGGTATCTAGTCTGGTAATTTTTGCAGAAGTGTTCAGAGTTAGTTTTGTCTTGTGCAAGAATTTATTGTTTTTAAACCACTAAACAGAAGATTTTTGTTTAAAACGTGTTGTGTAATAACTAAATACTGCTTTACAAGAGAATATCCTATGCTCGTACGTTGTCGAATTTCATTAAGCCACCAATAGTCTAAGGTTAAATTTTGTAGGGATCCATATCTGAGAAACGTTGTTAAGTACTTTGCAACTTTTACATGAGTAGGTAGAAAATATTAAAACGCTTTAAAAGAAAATACAAGGATAGGATATACTTTTAATGTTCCAGTCAGATTTCTACAGATTTCCTAAATATATTCCGATTTTTACAGAAATTTTGCTTTCATTCATTCATTCAATTTTAGAGTTGCTCCAAACATCCTACTATAACAGATTTATCTAAGAAACGTAAACAGGAATTCCGAGGATATTACATTGTCGGCTCTATTCAAATCAAAAACATAGAAACCGAATTGTCCTGTTTGTAACGTTGAATTATTGGTGGGAAGTAGAAGCTGCTAATGACGGGAAGACAATAAGTTATGCTTTTTACCCACCATCCGTTTCTGTTGTGCAGAATTTATACTGCATTATATTATAGAAACTTTTAATTCATTTCGTTTACTAAGTGCAGCGTCGTTTTGCCAGCAAACATCAAGGACACATTTAAAGTTTTTAAAACTGTCAGCAAAATAAGGAGAAGTGAAAACTGCAGTTGCTTCTCTTTTGCCAACGGTTCTTCCATGGTTAGCGAATCTTTTTTTTTCTGAGGAAACATGGAGGATGTAACGAACCATTACTCTTTCTGCTAAGTAAAGCTGCAAAAGTATGACATCGTTTCTTTAACTCCTTGCTGGAAAATATGCTAGAAAACAAGAAGTGCAGATATAAAATTCCACAAGGCTGGTGTGCATCCTACCACAACGTTTCATTCCTTGCTTATTATTTAATTAGCTATTCAGGATAAAGTACAGCGTGAATTTTTTAACGAGTCGTCCTTAAGTAGCAGATACTCTGCAAATCCAACATAATTGGTAGCAGAGTAAGTAGAACTCATAAAAAAAACTGAAAATATGCAAAATGACGGAAAATTGTGAGGTAAATTTATCAGAACTTTTCACCTTCGGTTAATCTTCCCCAGTTGGGTAAAGTCAGTATTAATATAGTTTTTTGTTTGCTTTCGGAATTCGTAAAACAATTGCATTTACCGGATACCATTTTCAAGCCGCAACAACAAAACTAATTTCAATCTCTTCTCGCCACGAAAACATCTGGACGACTAATATAAGTAGAGATTTATAAACATTGCCTGTTCAGAGTATGAACCCAGCCGCAGAAGTAGAAGTTTTCGTTATCATAAATTTGCATAAGACAACAAACAATCTGAATCCCAGCCGCTAACCACAATCGATATATAATCCATTTCCTCTTGCGATTCTTGAATATTTATTTATCCAATTTTTATAAACACTTCTGTCCGCCCTTTTTGTTTTAGGTCAAACGGAAGAGGCAATACGAACCGATCCGCGCGGAATAATAATTCGAGGCGGGTTTTCGTATAGACAGTCTCTTCCGACAAAATTACATAGTTGTTATTATGCTGCGGATGCGTAGATCCATACCATGTACAGAATGTTGCCAGGAAGCTATTAAATCTGAGAATTATTTTATGTATTCTAATTAAGAATTTCACTGGGAAAACAGTGAGAGCCGGTGTTAGGTTAAGATGACAATTACCATTCTGGGTCCCCGTAATAAAGGGACTTACTGCTATTATTGATGTTCGAGATGGCCTCTAAACAAACAAAATAGCTATCAATTATTCCAAATTATAGGGGAATTTTTGGAAGTAGGTACGTGCTCCGTGTTTCGTGCATCATTTGGGAGATCAAGAGAAGATGGGGTAGTTTGAGTGCAATCACTTTGTACACAAATTCTTCCGTAATTGCTCTATGATGAGCAGTCTGCGGGCATTTAACCAATCAAATTTAGTTCGAGTGCTAAAACAACATTAGCATACTCATTTACATTTACAATGTAATTTTTGACCAAACTTCGATTTGAATATATAAATTTTTGATACTTGAGGAGTGAAACTGGAAACTTTTTATCCAAATGTGTTTTTGATAACTTTTACTAGACTGAAAAAAGATGTAAGTGCAAATTAATGAGCTCTTGACATTACCACTTAATTGAGAGATAACAGAGTTTTCTGAGTGCCAAATAAATTTTTTTTTGGTAAATATTTGTTTAATAGATATGATACAATTTCAAGTGTCTCTAAAGCAATGCCAGTCAGGTGTCCATTAGGATTTTCAGATGAAACTATCGAAGTATCTTTAAGTATCTTGCCTACTGTTTGAATATGTTGAAGAGTAGAAGTTATTGATAGTAGGTACTCTCGACTTTTAGTTTGAAGAAGTTTAAACATTAACTTGCACTCATAAAAAGTGCACTACTCTTGATCACATTATAGGGCGGGTGAAATCCTTTCTTCTCCCCAAACAACTGAAGCTCCAGATCAGCAATGACAGAATTTGCCAATATAGAAAAAAAGAACATTTGGCAATATTCTAGGTTTAGCTGAACCGGGTGAAATAATTTACTAACTAACTACTAACTTATTTAAATCTTACAACTAAGAAAGGGCAAAGGATGAGAAGTTACGGGTTCAGTTTCGAATTAATTGGAGCTAGAGGAAAGCAAAGTGACGTTCTGTTACTCATTAGAAAGAAAGTGAGAAAAATAATACGGAGGTAAGGAGGGGAGAGATCAGGGAAAAAGGATAAGGCATGAAATAATGGAGAAAATTAAGAATATAACAAAATGAATAACAGTTAAAAATTGGGTAGATCGCCACTAATTTTTATTATTTTAATTGAATGAAGTAAAGAATAGTGATACCCCGTCCTTGAATTTACACGCCGGATACTATTCTTTTAATTTAAATTGGAAGTTGATTCCAGAGTCGAATAGCATGGGCAGAGTACAAATTACTTAATTCCCTACAAGAGTGCTGGATGTTACTAAATTATTAGCTCTGAAAGAAGACAGGAATTGTATTTTCGTACGGAAATACTCTGGAGTTTCTGAGTAAATAAGTCTGTGGAAGAAGAGGTATAATCTTAACCTAAGGTGAATATTCAGTGAATCGATTTGCATGATGACATCGCCCAAAGCTATAGATATTCCTTGCGGCAGAATTAAAAGCAACATGAAGTTGACGTTCTGATAAGAATTCAACTTACTAAAAATGAAGTCTGCATATGTCACCAGAGGTAGTAAGATAGACCTGACCAGCATAAGGTGTCCAGGGACAGGAGTGAAATAAGCCCAGACCAATACAATATACCATATACTTTTTTTTACAGTACAATTGATATGGCCATTCCAATTTAATGTTCGATTAATTGTAACACCAAGATTTCACATACTGTTAGAAAAGGAATAGGTGAACCATTAACCAGAACAGGTGAAGCATATGTCACAAAATCAGTAGAAAGTATTATTAGTTAACTCAAAATTTAAGATTAACGAACATTTTACCCAAGAGGATCGATTAGAAGAAAATCGGATAGTAACAATCGATTTTTATTGGGCCGATTAATCGATTAAAAATATAATCGGGAAAGAAATCATTATCTCTAGTGAGAAATCGAATAGCCAACAGACAAGAATTAGTGTTTCACCAACGTTTGTTTCAAGGATTAGCTCGGAACATAATATAATTTATTAATTACACTGTCGCTCAACAAGAAAAACACTTTAGTTTTTTCGTAACTCGCAGGATTTTTCAATATTTAAGCACCTCCAGATGGTAAGACTGATTAATCTTTTACTTTATGGATTACCTTATTTCTCGCCAATTTTTGGCTACAAATATTGGAACTGTTTCTTAATAATATCGCCTAATGAGAATTTCCGAAGTCATTTAGAGATCAAAATGGGATATTGAACTTCATGGAAAAAAACAGTTTTTTGACGATGTTCACAATTTTGATGAGCTTAGGGATGAAATTTACCACAAACATAGCTGCTAGAGTTTTTAGGAGATGGGATATTTTTCTGTTTTTTGGACATTAATTGATTACTAATATAAAAAATACAACGGTATTGCAAAAAAATTTGTATTTAAAAGTAAAAAAATTAAATATAATCCATGTTCGTTTCCCTGAACAGAGATAGACTTGGATAAATGATAAAAAATGTTTTTCTTGTATACAATTAAATTGAATTAGGAAATATTAACAATATTGAAAAGTGTGTGCGTGAAAAAATATACATATACACACAGAAAAATATATACGGTATTTACACACACACACACACCTGTAGTCGGCAGAAATGTCTGACTTTTATTTTATTATTTTAAAATGCACTTTTATTTAAAAAAAAATCAAAAACAATTTTACATTTAAATTATTATTAATAACACAAGGAAATGCTTCCTTCTCCGAGCTTTTTCTAATGAAATCTGAATTTTTACTTCAAAGCTTTTTCCCTTGACACAAACAAAATTTCAGTGTAGACTCAATTTTACTGAAAGTTTTATGCAAAGTAGATGTGAGTCTGAGATGAATGAAAGTTTATTTTTCAAAGTGTTCATGTTCAGGTTGAAACATTATTCATTCATTTCTTCGACTTGAATTTTAAAACAGATAAATTTATTATTTATGACTTAATGATGATAAATATAAAAAGTAAATGAAAATGTAGCTCCTCTACACACCTCATAATTGCAATGGAATCAAATGAAGCAAATGTCCTCCAAGCAGAACTACCCAGTAGGAAATTTTAGCATGAGTGATGGGGGAATAGCTGAATTCTGGCGAGAGAATTTTCCACAAGGAAGTACTTACAAATGTAAGGTGTGGTAAGCGAGAGAGTAAAGGCTGCAAACATTTTGGAGAGGACACGTGATCGAGCTTGTATACTTTTGTTTTCGTTATCACTACTTGTGGTGCTGAGTGAGTCATTTGCGTTTTTATTTTGACAGCTTGCGGTCGTACTCAAGTAAATAAGTAAAAATTAAGATAATTTAAATAAAAGTAAGCTTGGATAGGTATTGTGTTATTAGAAGTGTTGTTTTTTTCAAGGTGTTAATTAATTAAAAAATATATCTGAATTTTTTTAAACACATATAATTTTACTTGCACTCCTTCTCTTGTAATTGAATCCATTTTTTTAAATTTTGTTTAGGATCAAAACATATATTTATCTGTATAAAGAAAATTATTTGATTTTTTGGATAATTGAGATATTTACATGGGAATAGTAAGTGCAATACTCTGGTGCAATAGAGCTTATAGTTATATATACATTATATTGCACTAGTGCCGTGCACTTTGTATGCCGATGTAAATAGCGCCTACTTTTTGAAATATCTCTCCTTTTATTACGCTTTCTTTCTACAAGGAATTTCTGGTAATTACTACTTTCTCTTACCGGTAAGTAGGTTTGTAAGTACTCTCTATCCTAGGACATCACCATGTAAACGTAAGCTGTTCTGTATAAAGCAGAGTAAGCCCTTGACCTTACTAGTAGCCTATACAGAATCGATTCAGTATATACCCCAAGTCCTACTGGGTACTTCACGCTGTCCTATACAAAGGTACCACCACATTCATGTACACATTATTTCAGAGATAGTATGGTTACAGAGATAATGATTACAAGAAGTGGTTGCCGATTGGATGTTGCCTGCTAAGATTTCCAAAAATTAGGTGCAGTATCTCCTCGTTTTTAAAGAAGGACTGCAGGAATAGGTACAACTACATAAGTGAATACATTACATCTGAGGTGATATTAGTAGTAATGATTACAAGAAATATTTCCAAAATAAAAGGAGGTGTGGTATCTCCTCGCCTTAGTAGCAGGAAAAACTAATGCAGATATTTAGATGTTTTCCAACTATAGTTTAGTTGCTTTTTGCGTTTTAACCTGCAAATATTTCACACTATTTTTGGCTTATGGTGTCCGCAAAAACGAAGACGCGAAAAGTTGTTAGTGGCACTAAGTAATATTAGTTCTTGTATTAAAACCTGTTTTGAACATTTAAAGCAGTTCTATTTTTTTCTGTTTCCTTTAGATATCTACCATAGAACAAAACTGTGATAAAAATGTTGTTACGGAAAATGTTGAAGAAGCCTACAATTTTTATTTCTATTTAGGTTTTAAAGAGAATATTAATATGCTCAATGTTAGAATTAATGATTTTTTTTTTTAAATTCACACAAAATACTATAAGAAATAAATTAGACTTTTATTTTGTCAAATAGGTGTTTTTTAATTCGAGAATTATGATATTTCAATTTCTCTAAAAAAATGGCACATTGTGGAATAAGTTTTGAAAGGTATAAATTGATATAGTAAAATTGACGTTGGATGAATAAACAGGGCTGAACTGAAAAAAGTAAAAGTGAAATATAAATGACCTTGATGGCATTGTTATAGCCACCCAATGCCAAACTGATCATGTCAATTTATTCCTTCCTTGAAACCGGAAATCTTTCGTCTGAAGTAATTTTTTTTCTGAAATACTTTTTTCCTACGATTATTCGGTGGGAACTTTTAAGTTTCAAGGAGAATATTAATATGCTTTGGGCTTTTGGAACTTTTTTTCAAGGTTTTGCGTTTCCAAGACTTTTTTCAGGATCTCGCTATGAGTTTCTATTATATTCTTAGCAAGCTGTAATAATATGCACTGAAAAGTATCGTAGCCTGTAAAGTCGAAATTGGTATCTATGTTTTTTATTGCAGAAAATCCTGACGACTTACGAAAAAACTAAGGCGTTTTTCGTGGTAAGTGATCCCAAATTACTTAAGATAAAATGGTCTGACTCGTGAAAAAGATTTAGTGTTGTACACTGTTATTTTTTTAATTTCTTTTGGATAAAATTTGGGAATGATTTCATAGCACAAATGCTGCAATAATTTCCAACTCATTTTGATTGGTGCAATAATCTTGCAGATCTCTCTTAGACTGTGTACATTTGCCAATTTAATTTAAAAAAAAAAACTCGCGCAATTTTGCTTTCAAGTGTGTATGCAAATAAAGACCTTGGCTAAAATCGCAAAGGGAGAGATTCCAAGATTATGAGAAAATAGGGCCTATTCCAAAACGAAGTACTGCATAATTTATGCAAAAACTACACGTGTAGATAACTGCTTCACGCTGAAAAATTCCAAAAGTTTTTAAAATATTTCGTAATAATTATAGCAGCGAACTAAGGAGATGATAATTTGGAAATTGCAAACTCTCTGGGAATAGATTAACTACACGTGTAGGTGGCAATTAACAGTGAAGTAATTTCCTCTTATCCATGAATATTAAAAATTTCAAATTAAATTTTTATGTAATGGATTAACAGTCAGTCGACACTCAACCGGAAAACCAGGAAAAAATTTGGGCAAAATAGGAATTAAATGGAAGAGGTATGCAGGACGTTCAGGACCAATAACCATCCACTGGCTGGAAATATTATTAGCGGAAGAGCTTCACCTCCACTGGCACTGTAAACGTGGTCAATTATGGCGTTAATGGTATTTTATAAGTATAATGTAAATGTGTGAATTATGAAAATAGACTAGAAAAATTGTATCTGCTGATATAATGCCGCACATGTTAAAAGAGTTAGGGATGCGATTTTCATAATAAAACTACGAAAAGAAAACCGTTTACCAAACCGGATAAAACAATTTAAATTTGCAAAAAAGTACCTTTCAAAACCTCAGGAATTTTTAAAAAAAAAGTGATCCTCAATAAAACACTTGGTCTGACTATGGGATTTATGTCATAACCCAAAAGTGTGGCAGCCGGGACATTGACATCCGGAAGGGCGGTACAAATTTCAGGTAATTCAAAATTCGGGACCTATCTGAGCCTAGCATTTAACCAATTCATAATTATTTTTTTCAAGTACTTCAAAATCCTAAGTGACAGAGATAAAGGAAATTATGGTCCTGATTGCAATCGTGAATAAGCACAAAATTGGCTTTTGCTTCAGGAACGATTTTATATCAAAGGCACTCCTGCATTTCCAAAAGGCAGACAGTGCAGCGATATTTTTGTCTCAACGTGTTTCTTTCAAACCCTGGGCTAGATAAAGTTGCCTGTATTCAGGGCGGTTACTGAGATTATCTCCTCCCAAAAACAAGAAAATACAAGGTGAGGTGAGGATATGTAATTTCAGCAAAGTACGGCGAAGATTGCCTTTTTTCTTAGATATTCTGTGCATAGAGTATCATATCCCGAGTAAATTGAATTGAACACAGGCTATATCCTTTGAATTTAACGTTTTTGTATAACAGTGCCTTTTAAGGGAAAAGCGAATCCATTTCGTTCCATAATTTCAGAAAATAATAATAAGAAGAAAAATCGTTCATAACGCAAGGATACAGGAATTTGCTACACCATGGTCTAGACAACAAAAACTGATTAAGGGATGAAAAGGATGAAATTGCATTACCCTCACGTAACTCTGTTGAATACCTCCAAAATACAAACTCATTTTCATAATACAAATTCAAACATTTCAGAAAACCTACACAAATCGATAATAATTGAGTTTAAGCTGCTGGGAATTGAACCTTCAGGACGTGCCTCTGGAGATTGCTCCCATGAATTACTCACCAGTCGAAATAATTAACAAAACAACATCATAACCACACTGCTTGGAAGTCAGATTTACTCGAATGTTTCAAGCTTAATAATTCATCCCTCTTCAACGTAAAAAAGACAGGACAGGTTACCTCTGTCAATCCCCGACAGTTGGGAGTAAAAAAGTCAATACTCCGAGTTTACTTGAAGGGTGACAAATCCAAGTTGAACAGACGGGAGCAGCAGCTTGTTTTTCTTGAAAGTTAGGAACTGGCTGGGGATATGTTTACTTACTTACCTATCCATGGCTCGAGTGTGAAATAGACTGAACCATTTGAGGCAAGTGAAAGAAAATTGGTCATGAAATACTTTGCAAGTACTTCGCCGAATTGAATTTCACACTTCATTTGATCTAGACTAGATTGGGCTTAAGAAGTTCTACGCCCAAGTTTCGTAGGTTCTCCCCCATGGTACATTTTTCCGATTTCCTTTCTTAAGACATACCCGACCCTGGGCGCTGCGAATGCCACATTCCAGGACTACAGGAAGCATGAAACATAGAAAAGACGGAAAGCCTCGCATGAAAAATTTAGCACCGGTGATGGCTGGTAACATATGTGAGCATGCATAGACTACAAATGAAGGTCTTGAATGAGTGAATGGGTCGTTCCCTGTTTTTCCCTAGCCGGCAAGAAATTTTATCTTATTTTCCTGGAATGTTAAATCGCTTGAAGGGAAGGTATCAATTATTAATTATAGGCAAGTGCAAAGTGCTGTAAACTTAAATTTATGTCATTAGCCTCAAAATGGGGAGTGACGCATCTTGAATTAACGAATTACATCACATCAGGTTATGAGTGCATAGTTTTATGCAACAACAAAACATTTGCCTAAGTTCGCTAAGAAAATCCTTGACCCTAGTAGCTCAATCTAACATCATCTGAATCAGGAGCCTTCGCCTCTTTTCTTTTGCCCCATTTGAATTTCAAATTGTAAAGAAACTTTTACAGAAGAGTTCCATATTCAAAAGCTTCATCGCCCGGAAAACTGAGTACATTTTAAATGAAACTTAAGGCAGAATCACCAGATTTGCATCAATGGACAGTTTGCATTGATATTCATTTGTGCACTTCTTGTTTGAGTTATTTAAATGTTTAATGGTCCTGCAGTGAGAAGACTATTGCACAAAGGGGGAGAGCGTAAGGGTATGTGAGTAAATCAAATCTATTCCAAAAGAAATATATCCTGATCCTGATCCTTTTTAAAGGAGAAAAATCTCACTAACTAGATTATAAGCGAAAGTATGAAATAGAGAAAACATCTAAATTCAATTTACGTGAGTCAAGCTATTACTGGAGTACATCAACCCTTTAGGATGTTCTATACACGTTGTCACGAGATAATTTTATAGCTAAATTTAGCTACTTCTAAAATATTTTAGCTATGAGTAATTTAATTTAGCTATTAGCTATTTTTTAGCTACTTTTCAATTGGTAGTGTTTCAATTGAAATTCTAGTAACTAGGAGACCCCTGTGCAATTGCACAAATTGAATATGAGATGGCATAACGTTTTTATATGTTAAAATATGATCAAAAAATTGCTCAAAAATATCTAGTTTACACTGCCCAGGATGCGTACGATGTACTCCTAGCAAATTGTAAATCAATATGATGAGAAATAGCAAAATGTATACAGAAGCGAAATTTGTGAATCGGAAAAATATGCGTGAATTAATGTTCCATTGTGGGTGTGAAGACTTGTAAAAGTCACTGCAAAAACTGAAATCTTGAACAGATCTATACTATGCAATAAATGGTTAAAATAATAGAGGAAATGAGGAAAAGTTCCAATAAATCCGTGTATTGCATACTTATCGGTGGCAAACACAAAACCAAAGTTACCCAGGAACGCAACCCCAAAGTAATGAGCACAACCCCGAACTGATGCGAATCAGTGTCGCCATTATAAAATTTCAAGAAAAGCTCGATGAAACTCCATATAAAAAAAGTGGCTGAAATATGGAACCGGGGGCTTTTTTTGTATAATTAATATATAGATTACATAAAAGCCCAATGGACTTCAGTTTCGTAGTAAAAGGCACAGTTCTTCCTAAACTAAGCATTGCTGAGTTATGCATTTGGTTGGTGTAATGTATAACAAGCTTTAACTTAGCTCTTTTCAAAAAATATCTAAGCCATGAACCATTAGCCAGTAGGCATAAGCTAGCAGCATCTAAATCCGCTGTCAACTTGTCATTGTCAACTTGACTTGTTGAATGTTTGTTGGCTTTTTGGCGGTTTATTTGTATGCGAGAACGCGATTTTAGGAATTCCGGACTGTTAGTGAAGATCATTTGTGTAATATTTTGTATTGGCATTGGCCTTGGTAAGTGTTTTCTATTTTATGAACTCAAACGCTTAATTCATGTTGCGATATTTAGTGGAAATGCCGAAACAACAACAAGAAAAAAGTACGTTCGAAGATTTCGTCCCGAATGGAGGCAATACCCAGATCTAAAAGAATAGCTTGCAGAAAAGGAGAGACAAGCGTTTTGTACTTCCTGTCACTGCTTTTTAAAAACAATATTTTTACATAAAAAACACGCAGATCTCGAAAAACATAAGGAAAGCAAAGACAAAGTACCGAAGCCAGCTTAGTCCTTTTTGTTTTGAATCATTGTGCAATAAGAAACATAGATCACTTAAGGGCTGATTCCAATCCAAGTCTTCGTCTTCGTCTCGTTATAACATTTTGTGACGTCAGACCGAGACAACTGGGAGCTTAGCTAATTTGTATAACACAGCCCACACGTGACATATCGCGTCTTAATTAGCAAACCTAAAATTT
>QYTT01088098.1:4920-16854 GCA_006980735.1 Dasypogon diadema | reverse complement strand
TTATTTTCTGTTCTGATCCAACTAGCATAATAGTCGAACCAAGTTCTACTATCTTATAAACTGCTGACTCCTATCGCCCCCCTTCTCATATTCTTATGTTATGAGTTGTTGATAAATTGTCGAACTCGGCCATTATGCACAAGTTGCACTTGTATTGGATTCGCTTGTTTGTATCCGAAAGATCCTATCAGGTTCTTTTCGCAGTTCTCGGTCGAGAGTCATAGGTGCACAGTGTTATGGTCGCGCGCGAGTTACGGCTACACCCTAAAACATCCTATTAAAATATAATAATTTGCTGATCATTTAACTAAATTCCCTGTAAAGTTATTCACCCTTTCAATTAACATTAAATTCCAAGTAATTGTTTTTCTATTTCAATAAAAATTGTCTAGCATACATATTCCCACAGGTTCTTGTAATATAATAGTCTACATGTGTCAGGTAGTAAGCAAGCAAAATTCTAAATAAATGTTTTTCACCTTTAATTAAAACTGTCGAATTCACATTTTTCCCACAAATTTTGTAACATAATCGTCTGCATGTGCTAGGTAACAAGCGATAGGTAGAACTTTAGCGATAAGAATTATAACCTTAGGGAGTCAGTCTAATTTAGATCGCAGAAAAGAAAAGTTGTAATCAGAATACTTTGAAATAAATAGTGAATTAGTCTAATCAAGTTTTTTTTTTGGAGATTCGTCCCATCGTGATCGTAATTCGCGTAAACATCTTACGACTGTCAAACTAAGCCGGCGGTAAACTAAGAAACGCACTTCTGCCCTGGCGAATATCACTGCACGGGTAATTCAACGAAAATCTAATCTACGGCAAAGTTACTTTGTCGCTGTCCGAGAGTTCGTCCACTGCACTCTCTCTATCTCCAGCCACCAATACCACCCATAGCAAATTAAAGAAAAAGTGATCTTAACAGCCAGTGAAAGTTTCCTTTTCATATTGTGTAAAAAGTGATATCCACTGCGAGAGGATAACAAAAAGGAATTAACTTTGGCGCCCTAATTGAAGGAAATCATCCCTAGCATTTCAGAAGAAAAAAAGGGTGAGTAAAATTGGCGTGGGAACAAACAGATTTTGTGGTAAAAAGTGGTGCTACAAATTTCTATATCAGTTTGTCAAAAGGATTAAGGGCGTCTCGTCCCGTGAAAGTGAAGTTCATACAATTTCATTGTGCATTATGGAACAAGGAAACTCAGACAAGTTACCGGCGTTAACTGGTGAAATTGTCGCATTTAAAATAGGAATATTGCGTGTTTCTGGGAAAGTACAGGATGAGGAGGGAAGGAGCAGGGGGACGTAGCTCGTTTAAGGACCATAGTCCAGAAAAAGGAAGGAGGGAGAAAGTAGCCATCGATGCACAGGAATCCGGAGGACAGGAGTAAAGGTGGGCATGTCCCCCTTATCTACGAGAGGAAGTGAAGTGCCAAGAATCCCGTGAAGAACCCCAACTAGAAGCAACGTCGACAACAGTCATTCTCGAGGTAACGGGGCAGGTAGGGAAACCCTGCCCCTTAAGGTCGGTTGAAAGGACAATTTTCCCTTTGTTATTTTATGTATATATATCTATATAGCTGTATATCGGAGGATTCTTCGCTAAAAAAAAAGTAAATAAATAAATGAATATCTATCTTACTTACACATATAAGTGTTGAAAAGCGATAGAAACGAATATATTTTCCCGTGTGACCTTTTTGGTGAAAGAGGCACTTAGCTTTCACAAATAACATTAGTACAGAGAAAGTAGAGTTCAGATTTGTTTTGGCTAAATCCTATTAACGATCTTGAGGACGTAGCATTGAGTATTACGCGTGGAGACCACCAGCACCAATTTACCAAATAATGCAAGATACCCGGGCGAATCGAACTTTCTTTGAGCAGTTCTTCCTCCTTGCTTTTTTTAAGTGTCATTCAAATTGGTATTTAAGTCTTTAAGTCGGGAAAAAGGGAAGAAGAATTTTTGTTTGAATTTAGTGTGCCAGGAACGCTGTTTTGGTGGAGATTAGGCACTGTATTCTATAATCATAATTCGATGTGTTGATTATTTGTTCACTTTAGATTCGTCTTTTTCATTTTTGGCTCTTTTAGGAATCCACGTCAACAGATACCTTGAAATATTTTACGTAGAGTATAGCATTTGCATTTGTGGAGCATTTATCCCGAATAAGTGAATTTTAATTGACTGAATTAAGACCTTAAGAAAAAAAATATGTACCAATTCAGTCTGTATAGTATTGCAGTAAGTAATTCTCGCAGCCACCCCGTTATTTCTATTTAAAACCTTGATGTGATATTTGTTTTAAGCAAAGGAAGTAATTCACTTTTCAACCAATCTAAGAAAAATATAAAGAATTAAATCGGCAACTGATAGCGAAAAGTAAGTGTTTCCAAGAGTGATTTCTCATCGTATCACGTCAATTATTTCGATCGTAAAGCGATTCATTTACAAAGCCTAAAGAAAGACAATTCTCGCTACCTTCAATTAAATTAGTTTCCTCTTGCTTAGTCCTCAATATCAACAAGCTCATTAAGGATTAAGATCATACACTAACTTATACTTTACCAGGAAACAAACGTTAGGGCAGATTATTCTAAGTTCGGACCGCTGCCGGCTGAATGATTGCGTAAGATTAACGTGTGGAACGAAAAAAATGGGATTTGAGAGAAGGCATATAATTTTAAATATTTTATTTCAATAGTAATTTTTTATGAAAGCTTAGAAATAAATTACAGCTAATGGTCCATGATCTTCAATTTTCCGAATTTTTGCCCTGGTGCCTTCAATCATCTTTTGGACAATGGATATGTCAATATTTTTTATCTTTTGTCTAATCCGCCATTGTAGTTGCCGCTAGGTTTTGGCTTTCCAACCACCTTCATACACATTTCGGCTCAGTATGGGCCAAAAGTTCTCAGTTAGGCGAACCTGTGGTATGTTTGGGGGATTTGCCGCTTTGGGGACGAATTCGATATTTTTTGGTTTTAGCCAATCCGTGGTTTTCTTCGCATAATGGCTTGAAGCTAAGTCCGGCCAAAAGATAACTTTTCTATTTTCATGCTTTAAGTCAATAAATCGTTTTAATTTCGATAAGCATTTCTTGATATCTGCATCATCTGCATTTACGGCTTCTCTCTTCATGTAACCAATGTAGGGCTCGGAAATACTTTACTCGAAATTGCACACCACACTAACACCTTAGGCTCAAATTTACTTTTTACGAAAAATTTTACTTCATCAGGAGTATCACTTATGTTCCTTGTGTAAAAGCAATTATTTCCTGAGTCTCTTAAGCTCGAAAAAGTGAAATACTTTTCATCGTCCATCACTAAATGAGTTTCACTTGTCCATAAAGGCTATAAATTTGCTCACGATAACTTGATCTTGCTGCCATGTTTACCGTGTATAAAATGTAACTACTGTATACTAACTGTAGTACACCCTATGAGGAATTCACAGAAACTATTTACAAATGTGCCACAGCTCAGTTACCATTGTTATGGAAATTTGAAGTTTGTCCCATTTTTTTCGTTCCAGACGTTGGTATTAAAGCAATAAACTTATACCAGATTCGTTCGAAAGAAAAAAATCAATTGTACGAACAAAGTGTAACTGGCCTGGATCCTATCGAGATAATATTTATATTGAGTTTTCTTCTAGCCCAGAAGGCGCACTTTTTAGAGATAATAAGTTACGAGTCGCAAATGACGGGAATAACCAATATGATGCGCATCAAAAGAAACCATGGTTTTTTTGTATGTACTCGAATATGAATGAAAGTAAATCGGATCACGGCCGAGCTGTTATAAGCTTAAGTGGTTAAGGCTCATTATTGTTCTCTTGTTTTTTTCAATAACATAAGGTGATCATTAACCATATTTAAAGGACATTGAATTGATTAAGCAGTTATTTAGAGTACATAGAAACACGCATAATTAGACAGACCGCTTTCTTTTTTTGGAGAACTTAATTTTGGTAACTTTATTTAGAAGAAAGAGACATAATCTTAGTTAAATATTCTAACTTATATAAATCGCGGTACAGGAAATGACCGCAGCTTCGTTTTGATGTGAGGAATTTTAGAATTTTTTTTGAATTATAATAGGTTGTATGAACAGATGAAGTATCTGGAGTATCTGTATCTGCTATTGAAAGAATCTTGTTGTGAATTACATTAAACGGGCGCAATTTATGGTCGTTTGTGTTCGCTGATCCTCCTCGATCTCCCTGCCGCTCGTGAAGTAAATTAATTTTCAGCTAGGTACAGGCGAGGGACCATCAAGGGACGTCCATCGGCCCCTCCCCCGCAGCTGGGCTAATTTCCCTTCTTTTTCTTTTGTATTTTGTCTCTTTTTTCTCCTTTGATTTTTTTTGTTTTCTTTCCTTTCCCTTCCTCCTCCCTTCGGCATGATTCTTTTTTTGTATAATGGGCCCTCGGAGATGCGGCGGTTCTGTCGTGAACCCACCCCACATCTCTGCAAGCTAGCCAACCATCGTGCCGGCCGCCACTAGCCTCTCCGAGACATCTGGGCCGGGGCATCCAGGAACGACTGGGTCAGACCTGGGGACTCCAGGGGCGAGCCCTCTAGGAAGACCTCGACACGGATACTCGTCTTTTATTAAGACAAGGTCCGTGACGAGGCTTCCTGAGGGTGAGAGCTCCTCCTGGCTTTCATCAGGGCTGAGTGACAAGTCAGGAGAAATACTCTCGTGCCTCCTGTGAGATCGCCCGGCTAGCTCAGTCTAGAGCATGAGGCGTCTTTTTAGGCAGTCTAAAATTCGGATTTATGCCTACGACATGAAAATCTTCACCTACCTAAATGACGTTAGTGACTGTGCCTCGCTACAGGAAACCTTAAACAGCTTTTATTCTTGGTGTGGGCATAATGACTTGGTGCTTAACATAAGTGTGAAGTTATGTCGTTCTTTAGGAGGTACGAAGCTATCAGTGATGACCACACATTCCTTACTGACAATATTCCTCGGGTGCAGTCTGTTAATGATCTCGGCGTAAAGCTTGATTCCACATTGTTTCCCACATTAATTTCGTTGTCTCTAGGGCTAATTCCATATTGAGTTTCATCCGGCGCTGGTCTAAGGGGTTCTCTGATCGTGAGGTTGGCTAACATTATATAACTCGTTCGTCTGGCCTCTTCTTGAATACACATCCTAAGTATTGAATCCTTCCTACGCTATCTACGTCGGTCGTGTTGAGTCTGCCTAGCGCAGTTTCATTAGATTTGCGCTTAGGGACTTCCCGTGGAACAATTCTCTGACTTAATCTTCTTGGTATGGCATCCTTGGGGAAACGACGTAAGGTTGCTGATATAGTTTTTATACACCAGCTCCTGAATTCCCATATTGACTCTCCGGTGCTCCGTGCCAGGGTGTCCTTCAGTTCTAATAGTCTCAACTTGAGAAATGCCCCCCTTTTGCATATCAACTTCTCTAGAACCAATTATGGGAAGCATGAGCCTATTAATGTGCAGCTGCCAACCACTTTGAATTTGATGTAACCAAGATTGTAGTGAAACAAGGAAAGAAGTTGGTTTAGACCAATTATACCTTAAACGTAGGTAAGAAAAGAAAATAATGCGTTTGTAGTTAATTGTCCACGGCTACATATTCTTACATATTCGCAGCTGGCCTTCAAATCTGCAGGCAGTTCTACTATCCGTAACCTGCCGACGCACACTTTAGCTTTAATTTGCCATTTCGTGAATATTCCCTTGACCTGTAGTAAACCCTGTCCGCCATATTAAACCCGCCATTTTGAATCTCCAAAATTTGACTCCAGATTCAAAATCAGCGGCCTCCAAAAACCCATATGAACTTATTTTCATGATGATCGATAAATTCTTGAGAAAGCTAATATTAACGACCGTCATATTTGATCCCATCGCCATAATTGAATTCTTAAGCGTTAAGGTTAAATTTGTAATCATCAGCCCCAAAAACCTATATATCCGTCATTTTGCCAACATTCCATTGACCTTTAGAAAATCTTACCACCATATTGAATCCGCCATTTTGAATTTAAGAAATCCGACTCTGGATTCGCAATCAGCAATTTCGAAAACTTATATATGCATATTTTTATGACGGACAGACGGACATCTATTAAACGATTTCTTCTCGCATTAATGGCAATATAGTTGCCATGAATATTACGATGCGTTACAAACGTTTGCTCAAAGCTATAATACCCTACATCTTTTTCTTGCCGTTTAACTTATGTTAAAGCGTTAGTTACTAACTTTTTTTCTATTTCCCTCTGTCCTGTCAATTGGCCTCAGCATACTAACTGTTACATGTCTTGCATGCTTGCCAGGGAGCCTAATCTTAGCACAATGCTTAATTCGGAAATGGGTGAATGGTTCTTGGCTCCACGCTGAGAAGTGCGCCTTCTGGGTCGGAAGGAATAAAAATATCCTGGATCACGATGCCCAAAGACAGGATCAATAAATTCGGGATAACTGGAAGGTTTCACGGGACTCTTATCGGCGACGGATCAGTCCTAGGGAAGGAACCGGAGAATATTTTTATATTCACGGAGGAATCTATGATTGACGGCAGGACAGGTGAAGGGACACTCTCTGAATTCTCTGATATATTAGCCTGGGGATACACCTCGGACTAAAATGCTGGCTCTGGTTCGTGCATTGGACTACTTAAAGCAGGGTCAGATAAAAGGATGTAAAATCTTCATTACACTGGACAATCAAGCGGTAGTTAGATATATAGACTGGACGGAATGAATTCGTTCCTAGCGAGGGAATCTAAACAAAAACTCAATTGGAGTACTTCAGGAAATGGGATCGAGAACTCGAAGGGAACAAAAAAGCTGACGCCTTAGCAAGGCAGTGGTCAGTTATGGAGTTCAAAGGTCCAGAACCATTTTTCGCCATTGAAAGAGACATAGTGAAGGGCCTAATCGAGAAATGGATCATAAATGAACACCGAAATCGGTAAGAAACAATGACAACGTCCCGACATGCTAAGAAAGCAATTAAGCTGTCGTACAGAATAAACACAAGGAAAGTTCTAAGCGTAAAACAAGAAACACTCAGATAGTTATTTTCTTTGGCTACTGAGTACGGTCGTCTTGGATATCACCTCCAAGGGATGGAAATCCTGGGGGATGATATATGCAGACTGTACCTGGAGGATACTGAAATGGCGGAGCACAGTTAATCCATAAACAAATGCTCGAAATAACAAGAAACGTCGAGGTTAGGGAGCTGCCTAGGAACTCTATGACGCGGATCAGCTAAAACAACTTTTGGCAGAGGGACAAAAAAGGGTAGCTTGGATATTCCTCGGAGTTTCTAATAATGAATAAGCTAACAATTGATTTGATTGATAGATAAAATGCAGAAATATAAAATAATAAAGGAATTCATTTTGTGTACTTTTTCTCTTAATTTCTTGTTCTAGTGTATTGTTTAAATGCTCTGTTCACAAATTTCTGTAGGGAGTGTGTGACGGGTTGTTCCCAGGAAAACCGCACACCACGGCGAGAACGCAACAAAGGCAAATTATCATAGCCTTTCTTTTCCTTTAAACTTTGCTTAAAGATGATACCTTTAAGCGCTGAGAACTGGACACATAAATTAAACATTCAAAATAAACCTATAAACGAGTCAATCATTTAAATACGTATGTGAAATGCGAGTCCTTTATACAGATACACGATAATAGATATTTGTGAGTTAGACATGGAATTGTTGCTGTAATGTATAAATTTTTGTTTTTAACTCCCTATTATCAAGTCATCAAATTAGTTAATATATAACAATGAGTTTTAGCACAGCACTACAAACGTAAATGGAAATTTAAAAAATATTGTATTTTTTTAGTACTTCGGAGGGAAAACAATTAAAGTAGTTAAGTTGTAACCTGCGAGCGCCATCTGGTTGGTCACCATAACTTGATTCCAGAGGAAGTGGTTCACCTTGATTCATGATGTGGATGGACGAAAAAGAGGCCGTGAGTCGCATGTAGGTTGGGTGAGACTTTCATTTTTTTCCCCAGTAATGGCGAAGTTGAGACGCATCGAAAAGTGAAAGTAAAAGTTGAGTGTGGAAGCTTCCACATGGAAAAGCAAAGCTCCAGCATCGCCATATTCCATTCATTTGGACTTTCACATAAGTCGGCTGCAAAGTTGCAAGGAGGCTAGAATTTATCTGCAAAAATCGCAAGCTGGACGTATAGGGGCGGAGTCGGATACAGCAAGAAACGTAAGCAACACCCAGGAACCTCCGCGCCGAGAGCTCTCAAGATTTAAATAAGTTAATTTTGTATGAATTTAATAGCGTTAGCTAGGAAGATTGAACTCATCCTGTATTGCAAAATGAAAGGGTAGATAGTAATAAAATCGTGAACGCGCAATTCGCAGATATGTATTTT
Source organism: Dasypogon diadema (assembly GCA_006980735.1). Taxonomy (NCBI): domain Eukaryota; kingdom Metazoa; phylum Arthropoda; class Insecta; order Diptera; family Asilidae; genus Dasypogon; species Dasypogon diadema. Next base: position 8,438 of record QYTT01088098.1, on the reverse strand, counting down.
CTCTTTTTGATTTAAAAGTTTATGTCAGAAGTTGAATAGTGGCGGGCTCTGGCACAACTAAGGGCTAGAGCGTGTCACAAGTGCTAGATATCAATAATTTTCACTTAATTGCTCTTTCATTACAAAATATACAATTTAAGGGTAACACTTACTTATCTGCAGGTGTTTGTATAATCAGGAATCCACTAGTTGGTAGCATGTCAACATCTTTGGAAAGATTCATAATGTCATATTCACAATCATCTTCGTACCAGTTTGGGGAATCTAACAGAAGGGATATATCCATTTCTTGAATTTCACGCGGCGTTGCAATAGCCATTAAACCTGTTGAAATACTGTTAATGCAAAAAGCTGAAATCGATTCTTGATCCTTGTGAATTATTCTAATAGGGTCAGGAACATTCATATTACAAGCCATTTGTTCTTCACCTAAAGTTACCATACATAAGCTTTTTGCAAAAATAAATTTAATAACTTACTGCTAACTGTAGTATTAATATCTAAATTGGAATTAGAAGCAAGCTTTCCATGATAAAGATTGCCGTCTTCTTCAACTTTACGCCTTTTCCCAAAAATCGATCTAATGAAAATATCCTGAACATTCTCTTGGTGAACCAAAAGGTTCCACAATCTTCTAGCAGGTCCAGCCGATGATGTGGAAAGAAATGGGGTATTATGTCTTTCAAGCAATGACCTATATTTATGTATGGCTGGTCCTTTAGCATCACTCTCCACAAAACATCCTGAAAATGCAGTAAGATGAACTCCTACACTTAAAGGATTTTAATATACCTGGTAAGAAAGTTGTAGGTGGCGAACCTTTGGCTTGAAGTTTTTCACTTAGGAGTTCTTGCCAAGTGGACAATATTCTCAAAATGTTGTGACAAAGAGGACTTGCCACAGGCAGCTCTGAAATAAAAAATTTTAGTAGGCTTTCACAAATAATTTTTAAAGAAACTAAAAAATATCTTAGTCCTTTGCGAAATTAGAACAAAGTTTTCCTTCAAAAATAACATACAATAAAAGAATAAAAGCAAAAAACATGTTGAATATTGATTATAGCTCATTGTAAATTTTTATATGAAAACGCTTTTTATATCCGCCAGTAAATTATAAAATTGTCCACTAGTTAAATTTACTGAATCAAGGAAAATGAGACAATAAGTCATACAAACAAAAGAGAGTTTAGCTCTTGGAAAAATTAAAAGGACAGGCTGACTTCTAAGGACGGGCCACGTATATTTACACTTTAGACGTATTTTGATTGAAGCAGCATTATTTTTCGATTCTGACGCGCATAGGGCCTTTGCGTTATTACCATTGATTCTTCTACAGGGTGCAGAGAGATATCATAAGTTAATGAATGACTTGAATAAATTTTATTATTCATAAATGAAGCAAAAAATGGATGCGATGAATGAGTCAAATTTAAATCATCAAATAGTAAGACTTAAAAAAGTAGCAAATTTGCCTTTTGTAGCGATCACTTGAGATACTGCTGCACTGGTTGACTGAGTAAAACAAACATTGTTGTATTTCGAAATTATTTATTGTTTTCATTTCATTTCATTTATTTAATTCAGTATGCGACTCTACACATGCAAGATGCAAAGTTCTTATAGTGTATGCACGAAAAAAAAGTAAAATTCAACACAGTAAAAAAAGAACTAACCTAACTAAAATTAACTAGCAGAGAAAAAAGAGAAAAAGTGAATTAGAATTAAGCTATAGGAAGAAAATTCGAAGTTAAAGTTAGAAAATACAATACAAAACCAATTTAGACAGCTTTAAAGTATTCAAAAAGTAATCTAAGGTGGGAGTTGAAGATAGACAATGTGCATTCGGTCTGAGCTAAGACTAGTTTATTAAGAAGATAATTAAGCTATGTCGTGAATAGAAAGTTTTGTGGAAATAAAGTTGAGGAATGAGCTTAGACTGCAACCCAGGATCGACTTAACATAAGAAACGTGGCTAAAATGATGTAGTCGAAAGGCAATCTAACTGCGGAGTTAAAGGCGACATTGAGCTTGCGTAGAGAGACGGGGTCCGACTTACAGAATATTTCGCACCCGAAAGTAAAAAGGGGCATAATAAGCAGTCTGACCAATGCAATGCATGTACTTGAAGGGGTAAATGCGGCGGAACAAGACAATTGACGAAGGGTTTCATAGACTGTGCTAATCACGCCATTAACATGGTCGAACCAATCAAGCTTGCAATAAATGTAACACCCAGGTATAATTGGACACCATCAGTGTACATGTGGAAGGAACATTCATTGATAGTGGAAGTAATGTATTTGATGAAAACAGTAAACAGCATAGGTCCCAAGATGGACCCCTGAGAGACACCGCTGCCAAAACCAGAAGGAAATCTGAAGATTGGTTGCCAAAACAAACCTTTTGTTGCCTGTGACTGAGATATGAGCAGAGAAGTTTGCAAGCTGGAATCGAAATATCAAACCTATGATAAAGTTTGATCAGGAGAAGACTATGATTTACTGTATCGAAGGCCTTAGAAAAATTTCATATCAATTGGTAGAAAATATACCACTTTCACAACAAGCATCTTTTTGCCGAGATGCTCGCTGTGAACAAAACGCTGTACCAAAGGTGCAAACATTGAGATAGCGAGCACTCGGCAAGCATTCGAACGAGACTGATTCGAAAAACATTTATTCTTTTTTATTATTTAGTTGTCTCAATCATATCAAAATGTGTAAAAGGAGGATCCCGTTGGTTGGCGGATTTCCACCACGTCGGAAGATCTTATGGTAGTAGTTCCTAAACAGGTGTTGAGTGTTAAGGATGAAGTTTTTCAGAATGTGGAGCCTAAAAAATCTCCACACCACATTCAATTGCAGATAAAGTCTCCTTATGTTGTACAATGGGTTTCATCTCACAATTCTAAGCATGTGTAAACTTGCAAAATACTAGCCAGCGAACCTATCTTCATGCCTCCGTACGTATGAATGCGAACGTCTGTGGCCCGCTCCATACCATGATGATAGGCTGCCTCGATCAATAACGACGGGACAGTTTTAATCTTATAGCAGGTAGGATTTCCCTGCTAGCCTACTTTTCGAACAGTAAGAACTGAGGTCTAAAATATTGACTGACAGGACTGTTCAAGTTTACAGCTCGGCCATCCTTCGCAATCACTGCCCTCAGTGACCAGTCATCGCCACAGTATAAAAATTCACATAGTGTACCAGGAAACCACATATCGAACCTCACAATTGATCACATAGTTAGTTACATAGGAGACCACATAGTAGACCACATAGTAGACCACACAGGAGACCACATAGTAGACCACATAGTAGACCACATGGTAGACCACACAGGAAACCACAGAGTAGACCACACAGGAAACCACATAGTAGACCAAACAGGAGACCACACAGGAAACCACATAGTAGACCACATAGGTATATTTAGAACCACGAAGTATTATAGCAACAAGTCCATAAACTACGGAAACAAAATAATTTAATCAAACTCATATCCTGGTTACTC